>JASAMX010016425.1:0-21146 GCA_030248175.1 Microlaimidae sp. YZB2_3
CAAATTGGCACAATATTTGAAATTGAAAAAATAAAAGAATAAATTGCCAATTTAAACTGCCCGCGTAGCAGGGAAATTTAAACTGCCCGCGTAGCGGGGGAATTTAAGAGGTAATAAAAGGAAAATTTTTTTAGTCCTTATGATAACACCTAAAAAATTTTTCTTTGGGACAAAGAGAATTCGGGGGGGGGGGTGTCCCCGACTACCCCAAATTTAAGGGGGAAAAAGTGTCGAGCAAAATCCGAAAATTTTGGGGGGGGGGGGTATACCCCCCAACCCCCTCCTGCCCACTCGGCAAGCCGTACAGGTCTGCCACGTATCACGTTTATAGCGATTAAAACATGCTTTTTTTTTTGTTAAAAATTACATTTAACACGCCCTCTACTTTTAAAAGGGGTATTTAGAGAAACTTTCAGCCCACCCCGCGCCCCCCGCACCACGCTGTAAATCAAAGCAGATGTGCAGTCTCTCGATGTTTTTTTTAAGGTATACCTATAGGATGGGCAAGGATACAAGGCAGGGGTTTTTTTACCCTCTTTCCCGTCAAATCGCGATTACTGCCGAATTTATCCCCCTAACTTTGGAGAGGCGCCCCGCAGCAGCACAAACCCCTAAAATTTGGCACCCGAGTAAAAAAAAACCTGAAAATGGGGTATCCCCCTCTGAAACTTCAAGGGTCAGCACCCCCGCCCGGGCAGGGGTGCCCAGACCTATATGAAAAAATTACCTACGCGGAGGCGGCTGAAAATTAGGCGGGTGAGGTAATTTTCTCAATCATCCAATATGATTGTTTGTTTTGATTTCTGTGCAGTACTGATTGATTTTTACAAAATATTCGGGGATTTTTTCCTAATAACATTAGGAAGCACAAAATAGCAAGAAATGTATATTTATACTCAATTGGCGCTGAGCGAAGCGGAATTTTTTTTTGCATTTTGAGTGTCGATTGTCAGACCAAAACAATTATTTTGTGCCGAAAAAACCTAAGAAAAAATTTCGAATTTTTAGCATTGCAAAAATCCGGCGGGACGGCGGCGCCCCCTCGTCCCCGCGAAAAATGTTTAGGCGTACAACAGACATTGTTAACGCCTCTTTCCGATCCATCTCACTTTGGAGACGAAAAGCCGCGCTCGGCAGCTTCCGGTGGCGACCCATCTGGGTTCGGCGAGACCACGCTGGACAAATGTCGCACTGAACTGCTTCCTAAAACCAGACTACAATACAATAATATAGTTAGATGGGTCCCCAAAATGCCTCGGTTTATTTGGAGGATTTGCCGTTTTATCGCCCCCCGCCAAAAATCGAAAAGTAGTCAAAATTATGATGCCCATTTTTTGATGATTATTGTCCCCAGTTCTCAGCCTATTTCAACGCACTCTAAGCCATTTTAGAGCTCACTTCTAGCCCCACTCCGCCTTCGTCGTCCCTCTCTCCCTTCTTTTCTCCCGCCCCCCCGTTCCGCCTTGTTTCAAAAAAAACGGCCCATTTTGGATCTCTTGCCCCCCCGTTTTAAACCGGGATGCATAGTACCGACAAATTATAGTATAGCAATAATAATAGTTCTCTAAAACAATATTTTCAAATGTATCGTGGCGATTGTAGACACTTTTGAACGGGCCCCCAATAGTAACTATACAAAAAAAATTTTTAAAAAAACCATTTTAGTACTGCGAGACCCAAATTTAGTAAAAGGGGTATCCGGGTGAAAGTTATTTTATACGGAGGGTTATTATAGTTTTGGGGATTTTTAGAGGCTGTGCAGTAATATCAAACTCAAACCCCCCCACTGCCTCAATTCAAAATTTAATCTAAAATAGATCATGTTGAAGTTCACCCCCATTACCGCTATGATCGCTCTGTACCCCAAAATGGAAGATTAAAGCTCAAAACTAGAGTTCGGCTTTGAGCGCAGCTCTCACACACCGAATTTGAAGCTTATTTAAATCTTGCAATATGTTTAGAAACAGCAATTTTTATGATTATTTCGGATTCGGAAGTTTTTGGTTAAAAAGTTGTTGTTGTTGTCAGTTTGAGTTTGCCAGTTTTTTGGCTTTTGCATTTGAACTTTGGATGGGTCCGGTACGCACCGTACCGGTCGGGGGACAGAGGGGTGCACCCCCCCTAGAGCCGAAAATTTTGGACTCCTGAAATTCTAGGCCCCCCCCCCCAAAGCTCGGAGCGGTCCCACCCCGGAAGGCTGGGACCCCCCCTCCCTACTAATTGGAAGTATATTTTATTTACTGTCAAAACACAGGTTTTCAGTTAAAACATGTTTAAATACACTTTTTAGGCTAAATACTGTTTTAATACATAAAATTCAATATTAGATCTTAAAACACTTAAATTATTGGAGTTGAAAAAATTTTGCTGAAAAATCGGGTTAAATTTGAAATCTCACCGGGGGCGAGCTCAGGCGGGGTCCGGATCTCCTGGACCCCTCGTCGGCCTTCCACGGGGGGCACCCCAGCGGACCCGACCAAAAAACATCACGCGGTAATTGCCCGGCCCCCCCTCTTCCCACTCCCTGCACCCAGCAACCGCGGGGACCCAAAGGTCCTCTGGTCCCAGTGTCGATCGATGTGTCGTGCATGTAAAAAGGTGTCGTGTTGTGTGTGTTTGCGTTGCACAGTGGGCAGTTTGGTGATGTGTGTTGTGTTGGATTGATTTTGAGTGTAGGAGTAGGAAGTAGATCTTCCCTGCCCTGGCTGAATCTCTGTACTTGCTAGGAAGATTTTCTTCCTTGTTGCTTATTGCTGTGCTTTTGTTTGAAGTATTGGAGCTGATTTTATTTATGTGATTGATGAATAGATCTTGTTGTTCCTTTAATCTGTAGTTTTGTTGTGTATGTCTGTAGGTCTGTGTAGTTGTGAAATTGCTTTTGAGCTGCTGGGTGCACGGTTGTTGCTGTTAAATAATTAAGTGGGTTGTTTAATATGGCTGTTGCCAATTTTGCTTGTTTTGTGGACTTTGGCACCTGGTGGTTGGGAATTCTAGCCTCTGTGTGTACCACTGTGTGGCTTTGTGTCTCTGCTGTGCCCTAGGTGTAGTTTGTACCGTTCCTACTCCATTGGGCCTGTGCTAGCTGCACTTTTCTATTATTGGCTCCAGCTATATCTGTGTATCCTTTTGTGTACTGAGGTGCTCTGTGAGTGTGTTCGAATCTTATTTTTTGTGTGTTGTGTGTGTGTGGTGTGTGTGTTATAAATTGGGTCAATGTAACCCAGCCCAAGTTTTATTTTTGGGTGGGTTTTGTGTTGTTTACTTGTAGTGATAATTGTGTGTTGTACTCTGCAGGGTCTGGCTGCTAGACTGCTGGATGTTGTTTTGCTTGCATTTTAATGTCAGTCTGGTTGCTCCTGTCCATGCTTGTATTGCCGTGTAGGTATGGCTCCCCAGTCTCTCCCACTGTCCAGGCTGGTTTGGGCCTGATGCATATTGCTGCGATGTCGCTGCTGCATAATGCCCGTGCTGCTTCAAGTCGTGGCTGGCTGTGTAAGCATGTCTGCAAATACGGCTGGGCGTTGACAAAACAGGAGTCCCACAAGGATCCTGTCTATCACCCACATTATTCAACATCTACACCGCAGACATACCAACACCACCACTAAACGTACACATCATAACATATGCAGACGACATCACAATATATGCATCACACCCAAACCACCACATAAGCTCAACAACAAATACAACCATACCTACACGCAATACAAGCATGGACAGACAACAACCAACTAACATTAAATGCAAGCAAAACAACATCCACACTATTCACACCAGACCCTGCAGAGTACAACACACAATTATCACTACAAATAAACAACACAACACTCATTACAACCAAAAACCCAAAAATCTTGGGGCTCACATTCGACCCCAAGCTTACATTCAACACACACATCGCAAACACACACAGCAAAGCACGCAAAATCATAAACGCACTCACAGCAACAACGTGGGGTAAACCAAAAGAAACACTCATACACACATACAAGGCAATCACTCGACCAATAATCGAGTATGCCAGCACAGTCTGGGGCCCCACTACATCACACACACAAATCAGCAAACTACAAACAATACAAAACACAGCTCTCAGGGTCGCAACAGGGCACACCACAGACACAAACACACACATCATACACACAGAGGCTAAAGCCCTCCCAATAGCAACACACATCCAACTCCACGCAAAACAAGCAAAATTGGCGGCCATGTACACAAACAACCCACTTAATTATTTAACACAACAACCTGCACCCAGCAGGCTCAAAAAGCAAACAATATTTCACAACAACAACTACACAACAAACATACCTACAGACATACACAACAAAACTTACAAAGCACTAAAACAACAAATCCACACAAACACAGTCACAAACCACATAAATAACACTCCAATAAACCCAATACTTCAAACAAAAGCACCAGCAATAAGCAACGAGGAAGAAAATCTTCCTCGCGGGGTCAGGAGAACCCTCGCCCAACTCAGGGCAGGGAAATCTCCTTTCCTCTACTCCTACCTACACAAAATCAATCCAACACAACACACATCACCAAACTGCCCGCTATGCAAAACACAAACACACACAACACAACACCTTTTTACATGCACACACATCAATACGACACTGGGACCAGAGGACCTTTGGGCAAACCCCGTAGCGGTTGCTGAGCTCCTCCGGGAGTGGGAAGAGGGGGTGAGCAAGGCGAGAGGCGTGCCGGCATAGATGTTTTTGGTCGGGTCCGCTAGGGGGGGGGTCCACCCCCGGGTGGAAGGCCAACATTTTTGAGGGGGGGTCCGGACCCCCCTGGCTTTTTAGGGGGGGTCGACCCCGGGTGCGAGATTTCAAATTTAGGGGGGGGTCAGGGGGGTCCAATTTTTCAGCAAAATTTTTTAAACTCAATAATTTAAGTGTTTTTAGGTCTAATATTGAATTTTATGTATTAAAACAGCCTATTTAGGCCTAAAAAGTGTATTTAAACACTGTTTTTAACTAAAAACCTGTGTTTTTGACAGTAAATAAAAAAATATACTTCCAAATTGGTCGGGAGGGGGGGGGGAGGGGGGTCCAGCCTTCCAGGGGGGGGGTAGGTCGGACCGCTCTCGAGCTTGGGGGGGGAGGGGGGGGCCCCCCTGGATTTTTTCCAGGGGGGGGGGTCCAAAATTTTGGCTCTAGGGGGGGGGTGCACCCCTCTGTCCCCCCCCCCAAAAACATCTATGCGTGCCGGACGGACCCATCCAAGGTTGATAGAAACCTTGGAAACTGGCAAACTCAACTCAACAACAACAACAATGTTTTTTTAACCAAAAACCAATCCAAAATAATCATAAAAATACTGTATTAAACATATTGCAAGGTTTAAATAAGCTTTAGAACACTCGTGTGAGAGCTCAAAGCCCCGAAGCGTCCTCGTTTTAAGCTTTGAAAGGCCGAAACTTACAAGCATGATATTTTCATTTTGGGGTAAGAACGATAAGTAGGCGGTAATGGGGGGTTGGGTTGAAGCTTAGAAGCATGATATTTTCATTTTGGGGTAAGAACGATAAGTAGGCGGTAATGGGGGGTTGGGTTTGGGTTACTACAGCCTCTAAAAATCCCAAAACTTCTACTAATAACCCTCGTATAAATAACTTTCTTCGTAAGCCGGATACCCCTTCTAAAATTTGGGTGTCGCAGTACTAAAATAGTGTTTTAAAAATTTTTTTGCTATTATAGGTACTATAAATTTGTGGGGCGAAAAGATTGGGGAGGCTGCCTGCTTATCCCACCCGATCGCACGATCACTAATTTGAAAATATTGTTTTAGAATAAAGCTATTATTATTGCTATACTATACATTATTCAGACCTGTGCACTGCCCCCCCCCCGGGGTTAAAACGGGGGGGGCAATTCCAAAATGGGGGGCACGGGGGGGGCAACTTTTTTGACACGGGGGGGGGGGCAGCAAAACGGGGGGGCAAGCAGGGGGGAAAAAGAGAAAAAAAAGAAGGGAAAAAAGGAACAACAAAAGCAAAAATAAGGTAAAAATAAGTCTAAAATGGCTTAAAATACATTGAAATAGGCTAAAAACTGCGAAAAATTCGCGATGATGGTGTCATCATAGGTCAAAAATGGCGTCATAATTTTAGGGTACTTTTTCATTTTTTGGCGGGGGGGCAATAAAACGGGGGGGGGGCAAATCCTCCAATAAACCGGGGGGGCATTTTCAGACCGTGCACCGGTCTGAGCTATTATTATTGCTATACTATCATTAAAGGCATTCGAGTGCGACATTTGTCAGCGTCGTTTTCGCACGAAGTTCCAGATGGGTCGCCACCGGAAGCTGCATTTCGGACGCCGGCCTTTCGTCTGCAAGGTGAGATGATAAATTTTGAAAAATTTAACAATGTCTGTTGGAAATGTACGCCCTGAATTCTTTAAATTATAGCAGGGACGTAACCAGGAGGAGGGCAGGGGCGGCGCGCGGCGACCATCCCCCCGCCGAAATGGTCGCCAGATTTTTAGATGCTAAAAATTCAAAATTTTCTTAGGCCTCGCTAATCGCTCGGCACAAACTTATAATTGTTTTGGTATGACAATCGACACTCAAAATGCAAAAAAAAAATTCCGCTTCGCTCAGCGGTATCACTTTCCATAATATAAATATACATTTCTTGCTATTTATCTTGCCTAATGTTATTTAAAAATACAATATTTTGTAAAAATCAATAAGTACTGCACAGAAATCAAAACAAACAATCATATTGGATGATTGATGTACCTCACCCGCCTAAATTTTCCAGCCGCCTCTAGCAATGGCCTCGGTAATTTTTTCCATATAGGTATACCCATAGGTGGGCAGCCTCCCAGATTCAGGGGGGTACTCGACCCTTGAAATTTAAGGGGGATACCCCATTTTTAGCGTTTTTAGTACTGGGATCCCCCAAATTTTAGGGGGTTGTCTTCTCCGGGGTACCTCCAAAATTTAGGGGGGAGGGGGTGTCGGCAGTAATCGCGATTTGACGGAGGGGGGTATAACACCCCCTCCCCCCGACTCCTTGCCCATCTATAGGTATACCTTAAAAAAACATAGAGAGACTGCACATCTGCTTTGATTTACAGCGTGGTGTGTATAGCCAGTGGGTCTGAAAGTTCTCTAAATCCCCCTTTTTGAAATCCAGGCTATGTTAATGTAATTTTTAACAAAAAAAAAAACATGTTTTTATCGCTATAAACATAATACATAGCAGACCTGTGCACTGCCCATAGGTGGGCAGGGGGGGTTGGGGGGTTATACCCCCCCCCCAAAATTTCGGATTTTGCTGACACCCCCCCCCCCCCCTTAAATTTGGGGTAGTCGGGGACACCCCCCCCCCAAATTCGCCTCCCAAAGAAAAATTTTTAAGTGTTATAGAAGGACTAAAAAAATTTTCCTTTTATTACCTTTAAATTCCCCCGCTACGCGGGCAGTTTAAATTTCCCTGCTACGCGGGCAGTTTAAATTGGCAATTTATCTTAGTTTTTCAATTTCAAATCGATTATCCCATTCAGTAGTTAAGGCATACATGTTTAATAAAACTACTATAAAACACTATTATCCTTTTTTTAACGTTTTAAACACATGTTATAAATGTATAGTATAGCTATAAAAAACCTTAAATTTTGTAATTACTATCATTTGGAATTAAAATTTCTAGTGTATTTTAGCGCCTCAAATTATAAATTTTCTCCTCCGGGGGGCATTGTTCCCTCCAAACCCCCCTGACTGAATTTTTAAGATCACAGAAAATTATGTAGAAACTAGGTAAAAAAAACAAAAGTAAAAGGTATGTTCACGCGATCACCAGGAGACGATTTTTAAGCCGTTTTTAGTATATATTTTAAAAAAATTTCGCCTCCGGCGGCTGGGGGGACACCATCCAGACCCCCCGACAGGCGGCAGCGCTTCTCACCGCTTTGACAACACTTTTTCTCCCCTCCCCCAGACTGACGCCCCCGAAATGAAATCCTGACTGCTCCACTGCACATTTTATTAAAAGAATTAAAAAAATAAAATTTATAAGTTGCAATAAGATCTTATTTTAATTTTACACAGTTTTAAAGTATTTATAAGCTTGTTTTACGTTTTTTACGCGTTTTAAGCTCATTTTAAGGCAGCGCGGAAATATTGGGTACACCCCCCCTCAAAATTTGGGTCTTACTGGACACCCCCCCTAAAATTTGACTCCCCCCCTATACCCCCCCAAAATCCGAGGGGGTGCCCACCTATGGCACTGCCCCACCGGGGTTTTATTGGGGAGGGGGCAATTCCAAACCAGAGGGTACAACTTTTTTATCCCTGCTTTTTAACCTTTTTATAATACAATAGTCATATAACCTAACAGTGTATTAAGATAATACACTATTTATACCTACAGGTTTATGTACGTTTATCCGTGCTTTTTTTAACCTTTTCAAAAAGCTGGCCTGCCTCCCGCCCCCCAAAAGATATGGGAGGGGGAAGAGAAAAATAAAAAAAATTACTTAATCCGCCATTCCCCCCCCCAAAAAAAAATCAAACCCTTGGTACGTCCCTGAATTATAGCCACAAAAATTTTCCTACGATTTAAAGATGGTATTTGTGTGCTTTGGGTGATTGTTTGCTGTCATAATTTGTTTATTCTTTATGATTTAGAATTATTGAAATTAAGTTTTTACGTTATACCTCTCGCAACATATTTTTTTCTTTTTTAAGGTGTGCGGTCACCGCTTCGTGGACCGGGACCGCGTCCAGCGACACCTGTACCACCACGACGCCCAGCTGAGCG
This sequence comes from Microlaimidae sp. YZB2_3, assembly GCA_030248175.1. Lineage (NCBI taxonomy): Eukaryota > Metazoa > Nematoda > Chromadorea > Desmodorida > Microlaimidae > Microlaimidae sp. YZB2_3. The sequence goes on from JASAMX010016425.1 coordinate 8,795, forward strand.
ACGGTGACCGCGCGGAGCAATTGTGGTGAGAGATTATTGATTTTTTTGCAAAAAAGCCCACCTGAATTTATAAAAAAAAGAATTTTTAATTTTAAAAGTCTTACAAAAAGACAGAATTATTAATTTACTATTAAATTGTAGCGTCGCCCACTCGCCTAGTACGTGCCCATGTATAGTCAAAATCTGTGACTTTTTTATCTTTTAACACACAAAATAAGTCAGAGTAAAGTAGAGTTTAAATTGATTGTGACTCTTTGTGGTGGGTGTATTAGTGACGAGTCGTCCTTTCCAGGTACGAGGAAACGCCGGAAGACGGAAGCGAGGCCGGTCTGGCCATTTTGGAACTGGAGAAGGAGAAGCCGTTCTGTTGCAGCAAGTGCCCGCTGCGCTTCGCCGATAAGGAGGGTGTGCGGTCGCACGAGTCGGACGCTCACCTGGACCGCCGGCCGCGACCGCACGCCTGCCAACTCTGCCCGCTGACGTTTCGCGACCCGTTCCACCTCCGCCGCCATCTGCACTGCCACGACGAGCGGCGGCCGCTCGCTTGCGAAGTGTGCGGTCGCCGCTTCCGAGCCAATCAGCGGGAGCACCTGAAGCGACACCGAGCGGTCCACACCCACCGCTGTCACGTCTGCGCCAGGGATTTTCGACTGGCGGATCAGTATAGGAATCATTTGACCTCCAACTCGCACCTGGAACGAGTGGAGTTGAGAGGATTGGCGGAGGCGGGATCGGCTGGTGAGTGAGGGTTTTTTTTTATTTTTGAGATTATGTGTGAAGGGAAAAGATTCAATCGTCCGTCATAGTCATATGCCCTCCTTCCGCCGTACGTCCGTTTCAAAAATTTAACTCAAGCGTCCCCTTGCAAATGAAAAAGATTGTTGTTGTTGTTGAATAACCTGAAACTTATCTTCCCTATGCAGATTATGCAAAGGGCAGGCGCTAAGACAAGCCAGTAGGGGCGAAAATGTTTCACCCCTATGGTTAAGACTCTTCGTCCAACATTAATAACGATGTTGGCAACCTTTACCGCTAGAGTGTTATGAATGAAAAAGAGGAGGGGAATAGGCAAGAGAGGGGGGTTGTGGAGGATTATACCCCCAAAAAATATCAAAACTGTCACTCCTCAATAAAATAAAATACAACACTCCTCAATAAAATTTGAGGATGCCCCCCAAAAAGGGCGTGCTTAGGGGGTCGGCCGCCACCCCTCCCTCCTTTCCCCCCCCCCTCGCTCTCCCCCCTCCCTTCGCCCCCCCCCTGAAATCCGGCGAAGCCGGATTTTTGGCATAGGTGTTTTTTTGGGGGGACAGAGGGGTGCACCGGGCACCCCCCCTAGAGCCAAAATTTTGGACCCCCCCCTAGAAAAAATTCAGGGCCCCCCCCCCCCCCCCCCCCCAAAGCTCGAGAGCGGTCCGGCCTGACCCCCCCCCCTAGCGAGGCTGACCCTCCTCCCCCCCCTCCCGACCAACTTGGAAGTATATTTTTTTATTTACTGTCAAAAACACGGGTTTTTAGTTAAAAACAGTGTTTAAATACACTTTTTAGGCCTAAATAGGCTGTTTTAATACATAAAATTCAATATTAGACCTAAAACACATAAATGATTGAGTTAAAAAAATTTTGTTAAAAAATTGGACCCCATGACTCCCTCCCCCCTAAATTTGAAATCTCGCACTCGAGGTCAAACAAACATGTTAAATAAAACAACTATAAAACACTATTAAGTTTTTAGTGCTTATTAAAAAAATTATATATATATAGATATAATATTATTAAATTTTATTTTATTTTTTATTTAGTTTTGTAAGTTTATTATTTTGTGTTGTATTTTTTTAAAAAACAAACCTCATATATTAAAATTTCTCACCTCACGCCAATGCCTAAAATCGGTTTGGGGACTTTAGAGCCGAGGTACTTTAGAGCCGGGACTTTAGAGCCGGACCTGGGGACTTTAGAGCCGCAGCAGGGATTTTAGAGCCGAAATGAAAAATGCGTTTGCAAACAATAGTAAAACAATATACAAGTAATATTAAAACATTTACATAACAAATGGAGCTAATTATGCAATGCGGTAATCATTATGCGGAATAAATATGCTTCGGGTTTTCTATATACAGAAGATGACAAGAATAAGGATTTGGCGGGAGAAGATACTTATTAACTTCCAATTATTGATAAACTTTTAATCTTGAGCAAAAACATGGTTTAGATTCGTGCTTTGATTTGTTTGATAAAAGATTTTTCATGTGAATATAGTGCATGGTTAAGGGTTAAGATTCACGGTTTTTGGTTTTTAAATTGAAACATTTGTTGTTATGATAAATGTCAAAGATGTTTTATTTTAGAAAATGTTGCAATAAAAATTTAAGAAAAAAAACATTATTTTTCCTAAGCCTAAACGAAACCTACAAATCAAGATAAAAATCTAAAAAAAGCTTAAAACTATTAAAATTCCTTTAGTTTACTGCTTAAATAAAAAAAATATTTATTTCGGAAGATAGTATGCCGAAAATATTCTTTCCGGACACCAAAAGGTTTTAAAAGTATTGTAGAAAGCTTTAAAAACTTTTACAACTTCAAATTTGGCTAATTTCAGTGATATATTGTATGAAAATGACGTAATTTAACCAACTTTGACAAAATTTGTTCGGCTCTAAAGTCCCTTAATCTTTTATAAATTTTCTGAACACAAAAGTTACGTTACGGCTCCAAAGTCCCTCCATTACGGCTCTAAAGTCCCACACTGCGGCTCTAAAGACCCTCGGCTCTAAAGTCCCCTCGCTCCGGCTCTAAAGTCCCGTTACCCTAAAATCTCCTGTAAGAGGTGGGGCCATTGAATAAAACCCTATACCACAATAGTGCTGATACAAGGTTTTAGGCGGTCATATTTCATATGGAATATTCATAGCCGTCCCCTCTGCTCTAACAAAAAAATTAAAACGTTAAAAATACTTCAAAACATTATTTTCAAAGTTAAATAATAATTTAGATCACTTTTTGAAAGGATGGAGATTTGGTGGCTGATACTTGGGGTGGGTGTAAGAACATTGCAGTTTTTCAAGTTTGCCCGCCGAAGAATGTTATATTTTGTCGTTAGTTTGACATAATAAGTGATAAGTCATAGTCAGTTTAAAATCAATGCGACTCTAAGTCATAAGGTTTACAGTATATCATCGTTACTTTGACACAAAGAAGAGTCACAATCATTATAAAATCAACGTGACTCTGACTCATTTTGTTTAGATTATTAAGTGCTTTAAGATATAAAAAGAGTCACAGTTATGAGCATTTTATGACGCTTCTGACTCATTGTGTCAGAGTAACGACGATATGTTTGTTAAAAAATAAAAAGAATCACAGTTACCAGTATGTTTATGACGTTTCTGATTCAATGTGTCAGAGTAACAGGGATTTTATAAATTTTCATTTATTTTAATTTTCATTTCAGCGGCTTCGGCGCTTCTTTCATCCACTTTGAGATTCGGATCCTCCAACCGTTCCGGCGACGCCGTTAATCCAAGGGCAAATGGAACCCCGGGTCTTTTGAACCTTGAGACCGTTAATCCTGCGACAAGCGGAACCCCAGGTCTTTGGAACCCCGAGACCGTTGATCCCGGGACAAATGAAACCCCGGGTTTTTGGAGCCCGGATTTTGCACATCTTCAACGGGACCGGCTAATGGGCGCTTTGGAATACCGCGTTGCCTCGGTCAAAAATGGCGGCCTTGCGGGGGATTTTCCGGAGAACATTAAATCGGAACTGCCGAGTTCCTAAGAGGAAATAACCAAAAGATTAACGTAGAGACGTAGAAAATTTTATCGGCTCATTTTTATCGAAGATAAAAGTGAACAAAAAAATCAAACTACCGATTTTCTGACAGTGAATAACTATAACCCTTTGGCTGCTGAAAGATTAGGAGAACTAGGATTCGGAGGCCCTAGAAAAGGAACCTAGTCGATTTTATCTCGGAGAACGTTAAACAAAATCCGAACGGCTCATTATCCTGTTAAGTGGACATTTGAATTTTAAACATGGCTGTTCTTGTAAAAACTTAAAACCTAAACAAACTAGTCGTGCGGAGTTTAACTCTTATATTAGATTGCAAATTTTAGTTTATTCAGATATTTAACACGCTTCTTGATAAAACATTAATGTTCGTTTAATACACAAACAAAATAAAGATGGGTTGAATGTCAATCTAAAAAAACATGTTGATACTGATGCTTATAGCATATTGGTTAGCCTTTTTAGAAGAGTTCCTTTTAGTGTGTATAGAGTGTATAGAGATGTTGTGATATTAATACTTTGTTAAATTTAATGTTGCATAATATTAATTTTTAGGATCACTTAGTCACTCAGTCTTCTTTTGTTAGAAAAATTAACTTTTTGTTTAATTGATAAGCAAAATTATAATAGTAAAAATAGGTAAGCAGCGTATGAGGCAGCATATATTTCGATAAAGTCAGGTAAAAGGCAGTCAAAAACCTTCTTTCCCAATTGAGGCACCCCGTCCTTGCAGGTGGGCAGCCTCCCGGTATTTGGGGGGGTATACTCGACCCCCGAATTTTGGGGGGTATACTCGACCCCCGAATTTTGGGGGGTATACTCGACCCCCGAAATTTGGGGGGTGTCCCAAAAAAAATTTTGGGGTATACCTCAAATACCCCATTTTTAGCGTTTTTAGTACTGGGACCCCCCAAATTTTAGGGGGGTGTCCGGGGTACCCCCAAATTTTAGGGGGGGGTGTCGGCTATAGTCGGGATTTTCGGGGGGTATAACCCCCAACCCCCCCCCCCTGCCCACCTATGCCCGTCCTTGCAGCCCTGGATAACATCGTAGTTGAGCATTATTCCAAATTTAAGAGAATTTTTTCCAAATATTCCATTTTTAGCGTTTCTCCTTAAATTTTAAAGGGGTAATATAATATCGGATTTTCACAGTTTGTTTAAACTTGTTATTCCATGATATAAAGTCCGTTTAAAAATATTAAGGCGGGAAAAATTTTTAGGTGGGCATATCCCTTAACTCTTTTACTAATAATTTTTTTGTATAAATTAGCGGTAACATTTACAAGATATGCTCAACTGAAAAGTTTTTCAAGGTATAATCATTTTTGATTGTTTACAGCTTTACAACCCGCAGCACCGAAGTTTCGTTCTGTTTTTCGCCAATTTTAATCTAGTCGAAAAATAAATGCCATATAAAAAATTGTATATTATATTTACACAAAACATTTGAAGTATTTTTTTAATCGGAAGCATAATATTTCGGAATAGAAACATTAGTGATATTACAAATTAACCCTTAGGATTCATTCGGCTGCAAATCCGCAGAAGGGATTTCGCGCCAGTGCTGCACTGTGTGGAACTTCGCGTCCACCCGCTGCCTTCCGGGGAGTTTAACACACTGCAGCACAGACGCGCAATACCTTCTGTGAATTTGCAGCGGTTCTTAAACGAAAAAAAAATCCCGAAATAGTTAAAACGTTAATAAATATTGAATTTCTAATAAAAATTCTTATTTGATATCATTTGTTTTGTTGTCTGATGGGGTTAAGTCTAAGTGATCAGTCAGATCAGAGGAATTATCAGTCATGTTTTGTGTGTACACTGTATTACAGTGCATAATATTAGTATAATATTTATCGTTCTCTATTCTTAGTTTTATTTTTTTTAGATTTATCACGTTGTTACTTACATTCCGTATTCTTAATAACTTTAAGCGTTGCTAATTTGAAAAAAGTAAACTATTTTTTGTACATATGTCGTTATTTACACCGAAATTTATTTTAATGATACTTTTATTTTATGATACTTTTTATGATCTTTTTAAAACCTAGGTTATAAAAAGGACTAGGGTAATTCTTAAATTCGGCCAGCCTTAAATTCGGTCAGCCTTAAATTCGGCCAGCCTTAATTTCGGCCAGCGGTTGTTATTTTTGATATGCGCAGTTATGAAATGAACTGCGCATGGCTAGATAGACGGTCGTGTCATCTAAATTCCTACATGCTATAAAAATCGAAGTGTTTATTTTTTTTACCCACAAAAATTAATTCAAAAGAAAAAATATACGAAAAAAGTAAATTTTATTTTTGGTTATATTATATATGACTAGTTTTATTACAATTATTTTTTTCTCATTATTAAATATCAATACAGTCAAAACCCACTTATTTAAACGGAAATTGTTCAGTGTTAATATTTTTACGGAGTTATAACGTATTAGAATCACTTTTAGTGCACTGTGCTTAAAATTCAATTCGTTTAAGTTAGCATACTAGGATATGCGCACAAACACTAGTAATTCTTGAACAGTTGCCATTTACACGACACTTGCTTTAATATTGGCAGTTGGTTTGCCATTGTTGGGCATATATGCAGAATGCAGTGCTCAAAGAATGAAGTTGCATATTTTCGCTTAATTTAATATTAGTATTATATATTTTTGGTGTTGCAATGTACAATTTATTTATGTAAAACGAAAATTGTTTTTATTGTGGGTTGATTTATTTATTACCAATTAAGACATAATTTATTTCAATATTCAACTCTATTCCACCGACAACACAACCATACCTTATTTTTACAACTTATAGATATCAAAAACCTAATAAAAGAATTTGAATAAAATAATGATATGCATGCATGTTATAAAATGCTCAAATAATTATAGTGATGTTAAAGTAGGTAGTTAAGTAGTTAAATAAAATAAAAGATAAAATAAAAGTAGGTAGTAAGTTCGATAGTGTCCTACTTAAAATTTTTGAATTTGGTAGTTAAGCATACATGGGCACGGGAGGGATTAAGGGGGTTAACCCCCCCCCTCCTTCTAAATTCTGAGAAAGGGGGTTTAACCCTCCCCCACTCAGAAGTAAGGGGGAGAAAAGGTTAACCCCCCCCCCCAATTTTGAAAAAATTGGGGAGGGGGGGGGTTAAATGAAGAAAAGTCTTTAAAATGACTTCTAACTGCCTAAGTTTTGAGGTCAAAATAATTGTTTTAAGCAATAAAAAACTCAAAAATGCAATAAAAAAACTTTTTGATTTAAAATTGTCGTTTTTCACCTATTTTTCCTTTAAAATCGAAAAACGATATGGGTAAAATGCACTCCAGAAAAAAAACGATATGGGTATTTTGCGTTTCTCGGATTTTAACCCCCCTCCCTTCTCTAACTTGGGGTTTAACCCCACCCCACTCCAGACCAACTTGCCCATGTATGTAGTTAAGTAGTTAAGTTAAGTAGGCAGTTAAATAGTTAATTTTTTTAACTAAATATATACTTAGATCAGACCTGTGCATGGTCTGGAATTGCCCCCCCCCTTCTCTGGGTTCCCCCCCACCGCCCCCGCTTTATTAGAGGATTCGCCCCCCCCCCCCCCCGTTTTATTGGCCCCCACCGCCAAATGAAAAATTACCCTAAAATTATGACGTCATTTTTGACTTATGATGACGCCATCATTGCGAATTTTTTTGCAGTTTTTAGCCTATTTCAATCTATTTTAAGCCATTTTAGACCTATTTTCCCTTTTGTTGTCCTTTTTCCCTTGTTTTTTTCTCTTTTTTTCTTCTTTTTTTTCTTTTTTTTTCTTTCTACCTGCCTGCCCTCCGGTTTATTGCCCCCCCCCCCCGTTTCAAAAAAGTTGCCCCCCGTTTTAAATTGCCCTCCCAATAAAACCCTGGGGGCAGTGCACAGGTCTGTTATATTGAAGTCTTAGTAAAACAAAAATTTTTTAGTAAAACGAAAATTTTAAATTAATAGGGCAGTGCATTTAATTTCGGCACTTTTCCCAATTGGGCATTTTTGATTTTGGACTATATCTTTGGTAATCCTGGACGGAATACGACGTTTGATAGCTCAAATGAGAGCTAAATATATGTAGATGACTGTCGTTAGCTTTTATTTGTTATGTTATGATATTTTCATGTGAAATTGTGTAATTTACAAAAAATAAAATTGTTACTCGTTTTTAGAACATGGGCATTTCATGATTACGCAATAAATTGATTTAAAAATTAAACTGTCCTGGTAAAATTTAGTGTATTTTCCGAATTTTCAGTCCCCGTTGTTCTACGTTGCGTCTGTGGTGAGCAATCGTTATAAAATAAAATAGTGTAATTTCGGCACACATATTGCTGTAGGTAAAAACGGGTTGAATTAAGTGGTCGGGTTTAAATTGTAGTTGTAAATAGTTAAAAGACAACGTTGAAATGTGTAGGGGTCATAGCACTTCACTTAAACTCGATTAAGGGGGTCCTTTTAAAAAGTGCCGAAATTAAATGCACTTTTTTCCCAAATTTTGCTCATTTTGATACCAGTTGGCATATTAACTGTAACTTTTTGCCAGTTAAACGTTGAACAACAAATAGAAGCTTAAATTAAAGAAAACTGTCTGGAGATAATGATAGGCTTTTAAATTTTTGAAAATGATGATTTTTTGACTGAGAAACAATCGATTGTTTGTAAAGTGCCGAAATTAAATGCATATATTTAATTTCGGCAATTTTCCATTTTTTTAAAAACTTATTTAATTAAGTAAAAAGCAACTTTTGTACATTGAAACTTTTATGACGCAACGCAGTATCGTAAAAGCTTTAAAATGAGCTATCAAACATGAAAATCGGGCCATACAGTGAAAAGTGACATTGGAAAAACGAAAAAATGCCGAAATTAAATGCACTACCCTACTGTAAAATACATTTTGTCGAACCTTTAATAATTAACTATTATTTCCATATTTTATTGGGTTTTTGCCAGTATTTTTTTATATTTAGCAATTTTAGCAAACGGTTAAACCGATTAGGGTAGTGGATTTAATTTCGGCACTTTTTTGTTTTTCCGATGTAACTTTTCACTGTATGGCCCGATTTTCATGTTTAATAGCTCATTTTGAAGCTTTTACAATACTGCATTGCGTCACAAAAGTTTCACTGAAAGAAAGTAGTTTTTTTATTTAATTAAATCAGTTTTTAACATAATGGAAAATTGCCGAAATTAAATGTGTGCATTAAATTTCGGCACTTTACAAACAATCAATTGTTTCTCAGTCAAAAAATCATCATTTTCAAAAATTTTAAAGCCTATCATTATCTCCAGACAGTTTTCTTTAATGTAAGCTTCTACTTGTTGTTCAACGTGTAACTGGCAAAAAGTTACAGCTAAAATCCCAAATGGTATCAAAATGAGCAAAATTTGGAAAAAAATGCATTTAATTTCGGCACTTTTTAACCCGTACTCAACCGGTCCAGTTCTAGAACTGTTCGGAACAGGTTCTAGAACTGTTCCGAACAGTTTTAGAACTGTTCGGAACAGTTCTAACTCGGAAGTTCTAACTCGTTTTAGAACTGTTCGGAACTGTTCGGACGGTGTCGGTGTACTTTCCAGTTTGCCCAAATTTGTGAGAAATTCGGCATTTGAAAATGCCGAAGTTGTACTTTAGTGCATTATAAAAGTCACCGAAACATTTTCCAACACTTATCACGTGATTTTATTGTGTATTTCCGTTGTTTTATGTGTTTAAATATCATTTGCGGAGTTTTATTTATTTTTTGATTTTGAGAACTGCAAATCAGTCCTAGAACTGTTCTAGAACTGTTCTGAACAGGTTCTAGAACTGTTCCGAACAGTTCTAGAACGCATAGCACAGGGGCATGTAGAGTACCGGTTAAAAAGACCCTCTTAATCGAGTTTAAGTGCAGTGCTATGACCCCTACACATTTCAACGTTGTGTTTTAACTATTTACAACTACAATTTAACACCCGACCACTTAATTCAACCCGTTTTTACCTACTGCATTATGTGTGCCGAAATTACACTATTTTATTTTATAACGATTGCTCACCACAGACGCAACGTAGAACCACGGGGACTAAAAATTCGGAAAATAGACAAAATTTTACAAGGACAGTTTAATTTTTAAACCAACTTATTGCGTAATCATGAAATGCCCATGTTCTGAAAACGAGTAACAATTTTATTTTTTATAGGCACATTGCACTGGAACTCGGTTTATACATGAAGAATGCAATAAACATAGCGAGTCACCATAATGGAAATTACCGTATTTCCTACTTATCTTTTGTAGTATGCAGATCAACCCTCGAAAGCGCGCGAAATTTCGATCGGTTGATCTGCATACTACGAAAGATAAGTAGGAGATACGGTAATTCCGGCGGCCGTAGGCCGCCGGTATTATGGCCGGATCGTTCATTTTGTAGTTTTTAATTAAAATTTAAATAACTCGGTCAAACCTTAACCAATTATCTTAAAATTTTAGAAGTATATGTAATTTGTTGTGCTTAATCGTTTAATGTATAAAAAGTAATAAATAAAAAAACATATTTTGCATAAAAGTGCATATACAAACTTGGTCAGTTGGTAAAAATCGGACATAACGCTTTTTTTTCAAATTGTTATAACTTAGTCGAATATTGCAGGAATGGGTTTAAAATTTAACCGTATATGTAATCAATTCTGCTTAATCGAATGGTGTTAAACATTATTTTATACATAAAGAAAATCTCTTGTACTAGAGTGGATAATCAAGTTAGGTTGATGAAAAAAACGGGGACACAACATTATGATACATTTTTTAAATTTTAATAACTCCACTGAAAATTAATGAAATGACCTTAAATTTGGAAGATTTATGTAATTAAAGATGCTTAATCAATTAAAGTTAAATTTATATTAAATACATGGGAAATGTGTCTGGTACAAGAATGAATAAGCCAGTTTTGTTGTTTTTTTTTTAACGCGTAACGCTCTAAAAATTTAAATAACTCAGCAGAATATTGATGAAAAAACTAGAAATTTCAAAATTATGTGTAATTTAGAATTCTTATTCCTTTGATACCAAATATGTATATATTTACATAAGAAATGTCAAATACAAAAGCAATTAGATTAGAAAAATCGTTGAAAAATATAACGCAAAATACTGGTGAAATGATACAACCATTATTGGTGGTTTTGGAAACGATTTTGGGCTGCGCAGCGCAGCTAAATATTTATTATTTGTATTAGGCGGTTCCCAGAAATTTCGTCTTTTACAATACGTCTTTCAACGTCTCGTCTTCTACAACTCGTCTTTGGAAAACTCGTCTTTTAAACATCTTGTCTTTGGAAAACTCGTCTTTTAGAGATGATTTTGTATACGCACTTTTCAAAAGACAAGTTTCTTCTATTTTTTAACTAAAACCAAAATTCGATTTGACCGATTTAACAGTAAATAAAACTTGTAAAACATCTTTATACCCTAAATTGGACCCGTAGACTTGATTTTTGTGGTTATTTTTGAGATTTGAGCTTTTCATTTGGAGTTATAAGCCGATTTATACCCAAAAATTGTCTTATTTTGGCATGTACAATTCAGACCTGTGCACGGTCAACCGTCTGGAAATGCCCCCCCCGTTTTATTGGAGGATTTGCCCCCCCCCCTCCGCCAAAAAATGAAAAAGTACCCTAAAACTATGACGCCATTTTTGACCTATGATGACGCCATCATCGCGAATTTTTTGCAGTTCTAGCCTATTTCTATGTATTTTGAGCCATTTGAGACCTATTTTTACCTTATTTTCGCTTTTTTGTCCTTTTTTTCCTTTTCCCTTCCTTTTTTCTTTTTTTCTTTCCCCCTGTTTTCCTCCCCCCGCTTGCCCCCCCCCGTTTTATTGCCCCCCCCGTTTCAAAAAAGTTGCCCCCCCGCGCCCCCCCCCCGTTTTGCAATTTGCCCCCCGCCCCCGTTTGGAACCCCGGGAGGGGGGGCAGTGCACAGTCTGCTTTTTTGTCATGTACAATTTATGTTATTAAGAAAATTTTTTATTAATAAAACAAAAGTAAAAAAAGAGGAAGTCACATCAAGGTTTTCCTAAATATTAATTTCCTACAAAATAAGCATAACATGCAAGTAAGTGTTAACAAATACGCGTTTCTGTGCTTCTCCGGACGCGTATGGACAAGATAAGTAATGAAGTTGCACTTTAATCAAATTAATTTTTTTTTGTATTACCAAGTGTCTGGCAGTTACAAATATACTTTTATTTTTTTTAATGGTAACTACCAATTTTTTATAGTAACCGTTCAAATACCCACCAAATTTTAGTTGTTAAAAAATTTACATTTTTGAAAAACAACTTATTTTAATAAAAAATAATTATATTACAATTTTATTTGATTTTTAGGTTTTGCTTAGACTTAGGAACAATAAATCGGTGAAAAACTAAGTTTAAATTAGCGTTTAAAGTCAAACAAATTTTCTCCCTGTCCATGCCTTTTTGCCTTTTTTTCCCGTGGTGGTCCATGTGACTTTCGAATTTTCAATTTTTTTTGAGCAATACGTAACTGAACGAAGTAC
>JASAMX010016426.1:0-17876 GCA_030248175.1 Microlaimidae sp. YZB2_3
GCAGCCTCTCGGATTTTGGGGGAGGGGGGGGGTCAAATTTTAGGGGGGGGTGTCCAGTAAGACCCAAATTTTGAGGGGGGTGTACCCAATATTTCCGCGCTGCCTTAAAATGAGCTTAAAACGCGTAAAAAACGTAAAACAAGCTTATAAATGCTTTAAAACTGTGTAAAATTAAAATAAGATCTTATTGCAACTTATAAATTTTATTTTTTTAATACTTTTAATAAAAATGTGCAGTGGAGCAGTCAGGATTTCATTTCGGGGGCGTCAGTCTGGGGGAGGGTAGAAAAAGTGTTGTCAAAGCGGCGCGAAGCGCTGCCGCCTGCGCCGCGTAGCGGCGCCAGCCGACGCGAAGCGTCGGCCGGGGGGTCTGGGGGGTGTCCCCCCAGCCGCCGGAGGCGAAAATTTTTTAAAATATATACTAAAAACGGCTTAAAAATCGTCTCCTGGTGATCGCGTGAACATACCTTTTACTTTTGTTTTTTTTACCTAATTTCTACATAATTTTCTGTGATCTTAAAAATTCAGTCAGGGGGTTCAGGGGGAACAATGCCCCCCGGAGGAGAAAATTTATAATTTGAGGCGCTAAAATACACTAGAAATTTTAATTCCAAATGATAGTAATTACAAAATTTAAGGTTTTTTATAGCTATACTATACATTTATAACATGTGTTTAAAACGTTAAAAAAAAGATAATAGTGTTTTATAGTAGTTTTATTAAACATGTATGCCTAACTACTGAATGAAATAATCGATTTGAAATTGAAAAACTAAGATAAATTGCCAATTTAAACTGCCCGCGTAGCAGGGAAATTTAAACTGCCCGCGTAGCAGGGGAATTTAAAGGTAATAAACGGGAAAATAAGGTAATAAACACTCCGCGCGAAGAACACTAAAAAATTTTTCTTTGGGAGGCGAATTTGGGGGGGGGGTGTCCCCGACTACCCCAATTTTAAGGGGGGGTGTCATGTCAGCAAAATCCGAAATTTTTGGGGGGGTATAACCCCCCCCCCCCAACCCCCCTGCCCACCTATGGTTACAACCATAGGTGGGCAGTCTCTCGGATTTCGGGGGGAGGTCAACTTGTAGGGAGGGGGGTGTCTGGTAAGACCCAAATTTTTAGGAGGGGTGTACCCAATATTTCCGCGCTGCCTTAAAATGGGCTTAAAACGCGTAAAAAACGTAAAACCACCACACCGCACACGCCCAAGCTTATAAATGCTTTAAAACTGTGTAAAATTGAAATAAGACCTTATTACAACTTACAAATTGTATTTTTTAATTTTTTTTATTAATGATGTGTCTATATATTCTTATAATCATAGGTCACCGAGAGGGGGGGGTGTAGGGGGGGGTCACCCCCCCCTACGGCCTCTGAGACCTATCCCCCCCCCTAAGGCCCATTTTTGACCCCTCCCCCCCCCATCGACCCCTTGAACCCCTGACCCCCCCTAAGGCCCATTTTTGACCACCCCCCCTAACTAGAATTTCCCAAAAAATGCTTAAAAAATGGTCAAATTTCGTCAAAAAATTGTCAATTTTGGTCAAAAAAATGGTACCCGGGGTGTGACCCCCCCCCCTGCTTTTTTTCAAAAAAAACACCCCGGGGTGTGACCCCCCCCCCTGGAGGTCAAAAACCTCCACACCCCGGGGTGTGGACCCCCCCCCCTGAGCCGTCGAAGGTCGGTGACCTATGGCATACACCACATACAACAATCACAAATCAAAACAAAAACTCATAAAAACAGGAGTCCTACAAGGATCCTGTCTATCACCCACACTATTCATTCAACATCTACTCTGCAAACATTCCAACACCACCACCAAACGTACACATCATAACATATGCAGACGACATCACAATATATGCATCACACCCAAACCACAACATAGCACAACAACAAATACAACCATACCTACACGCAATACAAACATGGACAGACAACAACCAACTCACATTAAATGCAAGCAAAACAACATCCACACTATTCACACCAGACCCTGCAGAGTACAACACACATTTATCACTACAAATAAACAACACAATACTAATTACAACCAAAAACCCAAAAATCTTGGGGCTCACGTTCGACCCCAAGCTTACATTCAACACACACATCGCAAATACACACAACAAAGCACACAAAACACTCAAAATCATAAACGCACTCACAGCAACATAGTGGGGCAAACCAAAAGAAACACTCACACACACATATAAGGCAATCACTCAACCAATAATCGAGTATGCTAGCACAATCTGGGGCCCCACAACATCACACACACAAATTAACAAATTACAAACAATACAAAACACAGCTCTCAGGGTCGCAACAGGGCACACAACAGACACAAACATAAACATCATTCACACAGAGGCTAAAGTCCTCCCAATAGCAACACACATTCAACTCCATGCAAAACAAGCAAAATTGGCAGCCATGTACACAAACAATCCATTCAACTATTTAACACAACAACCTGCACCCAGCAGGCTCAAAAAACAAACAATTTTTCACAACAACAACTACACAACAAACATTCCAACAGACATACACAACAAAACCTACAAAGCACTAAAACAACAAATCCACACAAACACAGTCACAAACCACATCAACAACACTCCAATAAATCCAATACTACAAACAAAAGCACCAGCAATAAGCAACAAGAAAGAAAATCTTCCTCGCGGGGTCAGCAGAACCCTCGCCCAACTCAGGGCGGGGAAATCTCCTTTCCTCTACTCCTACCTACACAAAATAAATCCTACACAACACACATCACCAAACTGCCCGCTATGCAAAACACAAATACACACAACACAACATCTTTTCACATGCATAAACATGAACACGACCTTGGGACCAGAGGACCTTTGGGCAAACCCCGTTGCAGTTGCTGAGCTCCTCCGGGAGTGGGAAGAGGGGGTGAGCAAGGCGAGAAGCGTGCCGGACGGACCACACCAGGGTTGATGGAAACCCTGGCCACTGGCAAAGGACACACACACAAAACCGTGATTATTAATGATGAATGAATTATGAATAAGATTCTCCATTGTCAGTTGAATCTATTTTCCAAATTTTAAGTCACTTAGTTACAATTGTTTTAAATAAAATTTGCATATACGTCGTGATCAACCGCACAATTTTTCAAATCATAAAATCATGATTATCAATCAATCAATCCTGCGTTGTCAGTTTTATATATGTTTCAAATTTCAACTTATATAAATTTGTGTTTTAAATAAAATTTGCATATACATCATGATAGATTGCACATTTGTCAGATCACAAAATTGTGATCTTCAAATCAATTCTCCATTGTCAGTTTTATCTAGGTTTCCAGTTTCAAGTCATAAAGATTTTATTTGGCTGAGTTATAATCGTTTTAAATAAAATTTGCATATACGTCATGATCGACCGCAAAATTTGTCAAATCACAAAAACGTGATCTTCAAATCGATTCTCTGTTATCAGCTGTATCTATAGGTGGGCAGCCTCCCAGATTTTTGGGGCGGGGTATACTCGACCCCCCAAAATTTGGGGGCGGAATATTTTGGGGGTATACCTCAAACACCCCATTTTTAGCGTTTTAGCGTACTGGGACCCCCCAAATTTTAGGGGGGTGTCCGGGGTACTCCCAAATTTTAGGGGGGGTGTCGGCTATAATCGGGATTTTTTTTTGGGGAGGGGTATATTCCCAAACCCCCCCTGCCCACCTATGGTTGTATCTATATTTTGAATTTCAAATCATATAGATTTTATTTGGCTTTGTTATAATTGTTTTATATAAAACTTGCATATACATCATGATTGACCGCACAATTTGCCAGATCATAAAATCGTGATTATCAATCAATCATGCGTTGTCAGTTTTATATATGTTCCAAATTTAAAGTCACATAGTTACAATTGTTTTAAATAAAATTTGCATATACGTCATAATCGACCGCACATTTTGTCAGATAATAAAATCGTTATTATCAATCAATCCTGCGTTGTCAGTTTTATATATGTTCTAAATTCCAACTTATATAGAGTTGATATGGCTGAGTTATAATTGTTTTAAATAAAATTTGCATATACATCATGATAGAACGCACATTTGTCAGATCACAAACTTGTGATCTTCAAACAAATTCTCCATTGTCAGTTGTATCTATGTTTCAAATTTCAAGTCATATAGATTTTATTTGGCTGAGCTATAATTGCTTTAAATAAAATTTGCATATACGTCATGATTAACCGCACAATTTGTAAGATCACAAAATCGTGATTATGAATTGGTTCTTTGTTGTCAGTTGTATCTATGTTCCCAATTTCAAGTCACATAGATTTTATTTGGCCGAGTTATAATCGCTTTAAAAAAAATTTGCATATACATCATGATCAACCGCACCATTTGTCAGATCACAAAACCGTGACTATCAATTAGGTTTCCGTTTCAGAGTCAGTAGTATCACTATTTGTTGAATTTCAAGTCACATAGATTTTATTCGGCCAAATTACAATTGTTTTAAATAAAATTTGCATATACATCATGATTGACCCCACGATTTGTCAGATCACAAAGTCGTGATTATCAATCAATCCTGCGTTGTCAGTTTTATTTATGTTCCAAATTTTAACTTATATAGAATTAATTTGGCTGAGGTATAATTGTTTTCAATTAAATTTGCATATACATCTTCAGACCTGTGCACGGTCTGAAAATGCCCCCTGGCATTGTTGGAGGATTTGCTCCCTTCACTTATTGCCCCCTCCGCGGAAAAATAAAAAAAACCCAAAAATTATGGCACCATGAGCGCGAAATTTTTGCAGTTTTTAGCCCATTTCAATGCATTTTAAGCCATTTTAAGCCATTTTAGACCTATTTTTACCTTATTTTTGCTTTTTTTGTCCTTTTTTTGCTTTTATCTTTTTTTCTTTTTCCTCTGCTTGCCCCCCTCCCATTTTAGAAAAGTTGCCCCCCCCAATGCCTCGCCCCGTTTTGGATTTGCCCCCCCCCCCCCCAATAAAACCAAGAAGAGGGGGGCAGCGCACACGACGGCAGTGCACAGGTCACATATCACATAACTGTAACATGTAACATGTAACATCACATAACACAGGTCACATAACTGCATAATGATAGATCGCAATTTGTCAGATCACAAAATCGTGATCTTCAAATCATTTCTCTGTTGTCAGCTGTATCTATGTTTTGAATTTCAAGTCATATAGATTTTATTTGGCTAAGTGATAATTGCTTTTAATAAAATTTGCATATACCTCATCATGATCGACCGCATTTTTTGTAAGATCACAAAATCGTGATTATGAATCGGTTCCCCGTTGTCAGTTGTATATATGTTCCAAATTTCAAGTCATATATTTTTAGTCATATAGCCAAATTTCAACTTATATAAATTTGATTTGGCTGAGTTATGATTGTTTTAAATAAAATTTACATATACATCATGATTGACCGCACAATTTGTGAAACCACAAAATCGTGATTATCAATCAAGTTTCCGTTGTTAGAGTCAGTAGTATCTATGTTCTGAATTTTAAGTCATATAGATTTTATTTGGCCGAGTTATATTGTTTTAATTAAAATTTGCATATACGTCATGATCGACCGCACAATTTGTCAGATCACAAAATCGTGACGATTAATCCATTCTCCATTGTCAGTTGTGTCTTCTATGTTTCGAATTTCAAACCATAGAGATTTTATTCGACCAAGTTATAATTGTTTAAAATAAAATTTGCATACATCATTTGATTTGGACCCCCTCTCTAAAAACCTAGGGGGGAATAGAACCGACCCTCTTCCCTCTAGCTTTCAAAGGGCTCTTTACCTGGGGTAGCCACCCTCCCCTCCCCAGGCACTAGCTTCCCAGTTCATGCTCATGTATGATTAGACTCCTCTAATTTATTGAAATTTTGAAAAAAAATACTTGTATTATCATCCGTATATATGAATATGCTTACTGCGAGAGAAGAAAGAAGCAGGGCTGTATATCGTCATCTGAGTATGATGTGATCTGTTGCAAATGCTGATTCCAGCGGGGACCCAGTCCGGCTCGCACCCGAGCCATCGCCACGCAACAACTGGCCACCATCGAGGGTTTAAACACGCGAAACAATTCCTCTATAAATTCAACAGTAAATTATTGAATCAATTAATAATATTAAATAAAACAGTAATATCAAGAATACATGAAAATTAATTAATAAAGAAAAGAAGAATGAGAAATGAAGAACAAATTATACGGGCTATGTGTGGATCTAACCTAAATGCATATGTTTATATGCATAGGTATGCATATGTTATGCATACGTATGCATAAATTCATATGCATACAGATGCATTTTTTTTTAGTTATATTCATACGTATGCATTTTTCCGCAAAGTATATGTATATGTATGCATTTTTTTGAAACTTTTATGCATACATATGCATTTTTTTTCTAACTTTTATGCATAAGTATGCATAAAAGTTACAAAAAAATGCATAAAAGTTACAAAAAAATGCATAAAAGTTACAAAAAATGCATACGTATGCATAGGAAAAATGCATACGTATGCATATAAGTTGCAAAATATGCATACGTATGCATATTTTTTTTAAAAAACAATAAAAATTTTTTTTTTAATTTCCAAAATATGCATACGTATGCACCATATTCGTTACAACTTAGTATGTCATACGTATGCATTTTTCCGGAAGGTATATGCATACGTATGCATAAAAGTTAGAAAAAAAATGCATATGTATGCATATACTTTCCGGAAAAATGCATACGTATGCATATACTTTGCGGAAAAATGCATACGTATGCATATAACTAAAAAAAAATATGCATACGTATGCATATGAATTTATGCATACGTATGCATTTAGGTTGGATCCACACATAGCCCGTATACTTTGTTCTTCATTTCTCATTCTTATTTTCTTTATTAATTAATTTTCATGTATTCTTGGTAATATTATTATATCCAAAAGTAGGAGAAGGTTGTTGTGATTGCATTGACTAACTTACCTCCCTAACGCCAATTATGCAAACGGCTAACAAGCACTAAGAAAATTCAGGAGAAAGCAAAAACATTTTTACATTCTTAATTAGACTTTTCACTTGTGATTACGCTAAACTTTTAAGACCCTCAAACAGCTGGTATCATTCGTGATTTTTTGTTATATATTTTGCTTCGTAGGAATGAAAGTGGGAGAAGCTAAAAATGGGAGATCTTCATGTTCATTGAAGATCTATTTTTTCCTAAAGGACTGCTTGGCTGAAAGTAATTTTATAGCGTCATAATTCTCAAGAAATTATTAACATTGAACAGCTTCCGTTAAAATGGGAGGTTTTAGACTATCTTGGTTGTTGTTGTCTATCTGCCTTAACCAGCTTATGCACAAAGGCAGCAAGCACTAACACAAATCAGGGGCAAGTGAAAACAATTTTTGTACTAGATTTAAAGACTATTTTAATCTTACAACTTAAGATCTGATTGATAAATGTCCTGTGTGGCGAATTATGCGCAACAAAATTTATTCACCCACCATTAGCACGTGTTTTAAAAAAGCTATTGTAAAAATGCAAACATAAAAGTTTACCAAAATTAGTTAAAAACTTTATCATCTTTTTAAGCGCTTTTAAAACATAATTCCCTAAATTTTTATATGTAAATTTTTAGTACTTAGCTAACAGTAGCCAAATAAAAATCTTAGTGGCATTGGGGAAGCGCATGTTTCGAATAAGGGGTCTCTCGTATTTGGCCGCTTACACGTTGTAACACTGACTGATACGTTGTAACACTGGCCGACACGTGATCAACGTCAAAAAGAACCCCAAAGCCAACAAGATGAAAGAAAACGTCAAAAACGGCCATCAAAATGACAAACCCAACGACTGAACCTCAAAGAAGTTATTATTCCAACATAGGAAGTAGGACAGAATACAGCAACCAGGAGTATCAATCTTGACCCCCTTACTCTTGAACGAGTACACAGACTAAAAGCCGGATGTGGGCATGCCAATTTGTTTATCCCTCACTGGTAGCTACCGAGCAAACACCAGTAACTTTTCCCCTCAGTGCAGTGGAGATTGAACAATTTTTAGCTCCTGAAATAGCCACAAAAAATACTGCTCCCCAAGTGATGGCCACAATTCCCACACTCCTGGCTCCCGACGCTGGCAAGGTAACTTTGCACGCGTCTGCAGCGCCGGATTTGTTTGTAGCATTGGCCGAAATGATTACCAAAATGATGACGGCAATGACTAAATGTACTTTGAAATCAGTGGATACATTTGTGGAAAAGACAAAAGCTACCAAAATTATGGTATCAAAAATTAATGCATAACAACTCACAGAGAGAGGACGTTGTTACATTTTGAACAGAGGAAGAAATCCCTGGAGTAGTAGCCCCAAAAGCTCTCTTGTTACCTACTATTCCCCGAAAATAAGATAGCTGTGACAGTTAAACCCAAATTAGCTAAACCATCAAGAACTACCTCTAACTTGGAATCTGAGCCGCCAAATCAACCAGTGCCATCCACAAGGAGAAAGTTACAATCTCAAGCAGACCTTATCAAAATTTTTCCAAAAAAGCACCTGAAATATATTGGAAAAAGTTCAACAATCCCATTTAGTACTTGGGTTGTGGAATTAGAAAATGTGTTCTGATATTCTGGAATTCTCAAGGACAAACGGACCAGATATCTGCCCATGCTTCTCAAAGGAAGCGCAAAGACCTTCCTTGGCTCCATCCCCATTGACAAAAAAAACGACTACCAATATATAATCAAGGAATTAACTAGGAAGCTGGACAATGTCACAGGTTTGGTGGCCAACGCCAATCAGCTACATCGGTGTGCTCAAGCAGCTAATGAATTGGTATTGGCATATGCTACAAGGATAGAATTAGTACTAGTAGCATTCCAAAATCAGGATGGGTATATCAAGCAACACTGCGAAGATATTCAAATTTGCTATTTTTGAAACGGTTTGATTCCAAAGATTAAGCAGGAATTACAAATGGGGGACCAGCCCAAAACATTTGACAATGCTTTATAATACGCCAGCCAAGCAGAAGATGTGGTGAAGGCTAAGAAAATCCCTTTTGCTGTAATTAGCGTTCCGAAAACCCCATCTCTGGTGATGGAGAGACCAGCCGAATCCGTCCTCTCCAACAATGAAGAAGTAGTTACTGCAACTACCAAAAAGTCTAAAACACAAACCACGACTACGCAAAAATCTTTGTCTGGCCGCGGTGGCAGGAATAACTACCGGGGCAACAGAAAAGAAAGGTATAACAATAACCGCTACTAGATTTGGATTGGACCCTGGAAAATTTAATAATAATGGCAACAACAATTGGAAAAAGCCCTACCAAAATAATAATAATGGTGGAAATTCAAATAATCCAATTCAGTGGCGTGCCCAGGATTTCTTTTTGGGGGGCGGGGGCGGTCTGCGGGGTAAATAAATACTATCCCTAAACGGGGGTCTGGGGGGCGGCAGCCCCCCAGTAATTGGGGGTCTGGGGGGCGAGAGCCCCCCAATGGGGCAAGGGCAAAGCCCCTTGTCAGGGGGGTCCGGGGGGCGGCAGCCCTCCAGTAATGGGGGGTCTGGGGGGTGAGAGCCCCCCAGTGGGGACAAGGGGCAAAGCCCCTTGTCAGGGGGGGTCCGGGGGGCAGAATGCCCCTGGGGGAGAAAATTTTTATTTTAAGGCGCTAAAATACACTAGAACTTTAATTCCAGATGATGTTTATTACAAAATTTAAGGTTTTTTTCATCCTTTTACATTTAAGACATGTGTTTAAAACGTTAATTAAAAGGTTTATTATGTTTATAGTGGTGTATGCCTTAACTTTTTCACAGCATAATCGATTTGAAATCGAAAAACTAAGACAAATTGTGAATTTAAACTACCCGCGAAGCGGAGAAAATTTGGTTTTTTGACTGTTAATATGCTTTTGGAAGGCATCAGGAAAGTTTCTGTATTAATATTAAAGAAAAAAATTTTCTCTTCCAAAATTTAAAAAACGTAAGGGTCTCTCCTTACAAAAAAATCCGGCTTTGCCAGATTTTTGGGGGGGGGGGCGGCCGCCCCCCTGGGCACGCCACTGATCCGATTGATGGACAAAAAGCGGATGCACCATTTGTGATTGGTGCAAAAGGGTAGGTCATGTGGCACGCAACTGCGGGCAGTGGCGCGGCGTTTTAAAACCTAGAGGGGCCGCCCCACAGCAACCGGTGACGCCACAGCCTTTAAATTATAACAGAACTACTTATTATCCCCAAATTAATAATAATATACCTATATTTAACCCCAACAAAGTTGGACAGTTTCCACAAAATCAAAGCTATTCCTCAACCGATAGCAGGCGTAACCCTACTAATATGGATCCTCCAGTCACAAACGCAGCCGTGCTGGGACCAGAGTTGAGCAGACAGACCGTGGAAACTGATGCAGATCAATTGGCTTCAAAGAAAGGAGAACCAGCAAATTTCATATCGGGAGATGGGCTCTTGAGAGACATTGCCACAACTTACGATTTGACGTTTTTGTGGGAGCTTACTTCCAATGGTGAAGTCGATGCAGTCAACTTTCCTGAAGCGTCAATTGTAGGAGTAGGACAAAACTATAACTACTAGTTCATAATAATAAAGTATTACTACTAGTCCATATAAATATAACTATAAACGACTAGTCCTAATCTAGTAGACAGGGTCCAAATCTAGTAGCACAAAAAGCATGGGTAGGGGAAAATCCCAGGTACGCTGCGAGCTACTTTTACAACAAACGCAAATTGTTTTTCCCTTATACCCCAGGGGTCAAGGAGCGATGTCCCACACTTATTCCGTCTTGCCTACCGAGAGGTTACCCCAGAAGCTTCTCCAGTCCTCTTCCCAAAAAATCAAAAAACTACAAAAGGCATTAGAGGATGCCAATTGTACCATGGACATACAAGTCGTCAAGGAGGAAGTCCCTATGGAGCAGGACCAAGCGTAGAACCCCCTCAAGCTATGAAACAAATCAGTCAATGGACCCCTCATCAGCTAATTTTCCCCATGGAGAAAACGTTCAGGAGGAATGGTACGTAGACGACACATGGGAAATTGGTCAACTGGAGCCGGTAACTCAAAATAGGCTTAAGTCAATGGTACCATTTGACAAAATGGGCCCCATTATAACTTGATGGGTCCCTTAGATAATGAGCCCTATTTCTTCTGTAACTCAAACAAAAATAAGCCTCCCATTTTCTAAGTGACCCCATTATGCTTTAATGGGGCCCATTATTTCAGTTTTTGTGAATTACATTGACTTGTATTTTCTATTTTAAACCTTTTTTCCGCCAAATGGCTGATATTTAAAAGGAACACATCATTTGTGCCCCAAAATTAATGAATTTGATTTTTGTACATTTGTAATAAATTTACTTTTTTTTATCACTTTTACGTTTAAACATATCATAAAATGCCCAAAAACTCAATTTATATAATATAAGCTGGTTAACCATTAGTTTTTATATTTTAGAGATATAATTGTTCGTGATATATAACCTTAAATAACTTAATGCTTAGGAGTATTTTAATTTGGCCTTTATAATTTAACTTATTTTAAAATAACTTTTTTTAATTATAATTTAAAATAAACAAATTTAGTTATTTAAAAACAAATTTAAAAACCTTTTAAAGTTTCAGCGACAAATAGCTCAGCAAAAGATTCTAGCTCCTGACGTCTCTGCTGATTAATCCTTTCAGGCGTTGGGGTGCGGTACCTGAAAACACATAATAAATAATAATATGATAAATAATAATTAAAGTGTAATACCTTAAAGCACGAAATAATAATAATAAAGCACATTTCAAAGCCACTAGAATCAGCAACGTAGGTAAACTGAATTTTTATTTAGTTATTCAATTTAATTTATTTTATTTTACTTCTTAACCATAAGGGTGAAATTTCTTCGCCCCTCCTGGCTTGCCTTAGCGCCTGCCCTTTGCACAATCTCTAAGTAAAGATAAGTTTCAGGTAATGAAACAACAACTGAAATTTATTAGCTTTTAAATTTACAAAATTACGGCACTTACAATTTAATCAAGCGTTAATTTTGGCCTTTCATTTTTATTCTTCCCAGTTTGGTCAACGATTTTTGTACATTTGTGCCTCATTAGTATCTTGTTTGTGGCTGAAGTAACAGTCGATGACTGAACTTAGGACTACTATAAAGTCCAGTCCTGTGCACGGTCTGGAAATGCCCCCTGCTTTATTGAAGGATTTGCCCCCCACCAAAAAAGTACACAAAATTATGACGCCATTTTTGATCTATGATGACGCCATCACCGCGAATTTTTTGCAGTTTTTAGACTATTTCATGGTATTTTAAGCCATTTTAGACCTATTTTTACCTTATTTTCGCTTTTTTTGCCATTTTTTTCATTTCCCCTTCTTTTTTTCTCTTTTTTCTCTTTTTTTTCTTTCTCCCCTGCTTGCCCTCCCGTTTTATTGCCCCCTCGTTTAAAAAAGTTGCCCCCCCGTTTTGGAATTGCCCCCCTCAATAAAACCCCCTGGGGGCAAGGGCGTAGCCAGGGGGGTTGTAGGGGTGGCAACCCCCCTTTTGGGTTGGCGGAGGTAAAAATTTGGGAGTCCGAAGAGAACAATTTTAAAAAATTTCCTCGCGCTTCGCTCCGCTCAGCGCTCGACATTTATACCTTTTTACAACATTTAAGTGATGTTTTTAATGAATTTCAAAGACAATTTTAGAAAGTTTTTTCGTGCTATCGCAGGATTTTTAATGTTATACCTTTTTAAACCGGAAATTTTTCAAGTTTAACTTAAAAAACAATGCAAATAACAACAAAAAGAATCACCTAGCGCGAAGCGCAAAAAATTCTACCGTTTTTTAATGTCTTTTTTACGGTATTTTGAAAATTTGGAGTACAACCCCCTACAACCCCTCCCCTTTCATTTCAAAAAATTTGTATGGAGTACAACCCCCCCCCCCCCTTTCCGAAATCCTGGCTACGCCCCTGCCTGGGGGGCAGTGCACAGGTCTGTAAAGCCAGTTACATTTTGTAAATAATTGTGTTTTTATATTAAATAATAAAAAAAAATAATGCTTAGTTTTTTAATTATAATAAATTTCCAATTTGGTGACCTAAGGATTCATGGAACTTACCTCCGATGACCTCAAAAAAGTCGGAACTTACCTCCCTTACCGATAGGGAGGAGCTTACCCCCGATTGCCTTTCTTTTAACCAACCTATTGAAAAAAGGGGCGTCGAGTGGAGGCGTTTTACATTATATTTGTGGTGATATTTTAATAAAATGTTTAAAACACTACATAATAAGACATTTGTTTTTAACACTACATAATAAGAATGAAAACAAGAATACTTTTTTCAATTAAATGTACTTTTCTAGTTTACTTCGAGTTGAAATCATAAATTCCTAATATTATGCAAAAAAATAAATTATATAATTTTTTCTTTTTAGTTACACCTATTTGCATTATATGTGCATATAAATAATAAACAAATCAAAAAGCCTTCAAATAATTCTAAATACAAAGTGCATTTATTATAATAGGGATTTAATTTTGGAGTAAGCATGCTAAACAAAACGGGAGTTCCACAGCGCACTGGCATAAACAATTATAGTTAGTAGGGCTTAAAAAAATTGCGTTCACCACAATCTTGCAGCAAATTGATTCATTATGCAAGGGGGACATGAGGGTACTGGACACAAGGGTACTGATGAGCAAAAAACATAACTTTCCCGCATAAAGCGGGATAAACTTATTGCATAACAATAGTTTGTTTTACTTGAAAGTCGTTTGACTGGCTTATAAAAAATAGGATTATAAAAAATTATTGAGAAGACATAAAACAAAAATAATAATTTCATGTTTGACATTTTTGTGCTATTTGTCTACATTTTTGTGCATTTCTTTAAAAATGCTAACTAGCTTTAAAAATTCTGAGAAGCTATAAGACGACTTGAAAGATAATAAACATTAGGGTTGCTGTTATGTTTCGATTGTGCTGTCAAAACATTTTTGTGGTGTTGTTGTTGTTGATAACTACGAATTCTTTTCCTTTAATCTCAAAAACCATCCTGAAACTTATCTTCCCTATGCAGATTATGCAAAAGGCAAAATAAATAAACAAACAAAAAAAAAAAAAGAAAAAAAAAAAAAAAAGAAAAAGAAGAGGCGCTAAGACAAGCCAGGAGGGGCAAAAAAAAATGTTTCACCCCTATGCAAAAATAACTAGTAGGCTAATGCATGTGATTTTATGGATTTATTACTAAACGATTGAATATAAAATAGTAATGACAAGAAACGTTAAGACTCTTTGTCCAACATTAATAATGATGTTGGCAACCTTTACCGCTAGAGTGTTCACTACATTCCAGTGTTCACTCATTCCGAGGTCTTTGAAAAAGCGCATCTAAAGGATTTTTTATTAGTCAAGTTTTTTTAAGCGCCTAATATTAATCTTACTACTTAACGTCGTACATGGTCAGTATAGGTGTTCCTGCAAGGCCAGTGGTACAAACTCCACAACCCACAATAGAGCCTTTTATTAGGATCTGTCCACTGGGTTTGCTAGATGGAAAACTGCCATGTGTGGCCGTTTATAAAAATATCACGTACAACAACAAACATATAACGAACGCACTGGCCACTTTGTTTCTCTAGCCATGCCACGCTGGACACATTTCTATAAAAGAAAAGATCCAGCAATTGTATGCAAAATTCAATTGCCACTAAAACCTAACTTTTCCCAGGATTTAGGTAGTGTCAAGTGGAACCCGTAGGCCGGTTAGGTGCTGCCCAAAGGTCAGCACACTCCTGGTGGCTCAATGGCACCATTTTTGTGGTATTTTTTTTAAGGCATTAGTAAGAATTCTTTTTTTTTCTACACACCATGAAAAAAAAAAATTGTGGTAATTTTCATGGTGTGTAGAAAAAATGAATTCTTAATAATGCCTTAAAAAATAACTGCAAAAATAATTGCAAATAATACTGCTATTAATATAATTTGCAAAATCCATTTTAGTAAATTTTTTTCTAAAAAACCATTGCTTGCCTTTTTTAAAACTAAATTATTTAGTATTTTTTAAAAGCACACTATTTTTTAAATATTACGATATAAAGTTAAGCTTATTTTTTGGGTTTTCCTTAGGAAAATAAAGTTTACTGTGCAATGGTGGGTTTTGAAGACTCCAAAAGATCCGTTGTTGGATTATTTAGTTACTCACGACTCTATACTTAGATGTAAATGTATAAAATATCATACATATCATATATGAAAAATCTAACAATTGTTTGTACGTTTTTGGGTTTTAAAAGCACATTTTGTTTGTCTTGCTTTAAATGATTAACATGGGTTCAAGTGAATTCCCTAAGCTAGAGTGGATTAAAAAAAAAAAGATATTTTTTACATTTCTACTACTGAAATCTATATTTGAAGAAGTTATTTTTTCCAAAGATTTTATCAAAAAAATAATTATTTTAATCAAGAGTCGATGAAAAAAGTCTAAATAAAAGACAACAAAAAAACACTGCACAATTGGCTTCATATTTTCATACAAGTATCTGTTTTAGAAAAAAACAATAATAAAATAACTTTCTTAGCGTTCTCTTTTCACTCATGATTGTTTAATATCAATTCTGTTGCGAATCGCAATTCTAGTTTATACGCAGTGTTTGTTTGTTTGTTTTTTTATTCTTTTTGAATTTTTTTTTAATAATTTTTAGCACACATGGGCACAGAAGGTGGTTGGGGGGGTTAACCCCCCCAAAAAAAAAAAAAAAACTGAGAAAGGGGGTTTAACCCCCCACTAAGAAGTGGGGAGGGGAATAAAAGTTAACCCCCCCCCAATTTTGGAAAAATGAAGAAAAAAGTATTTAAAATGGCTTCTACCTGCCTCCATCCAAACTTAAGTTTTAAGATCAAATTGAATGTTTTAAACAATAAAAAGTCAAAAATGCAACAAAAAGGACTTTTTGACCTAAAATTAGCGTTTTTTACATATTTTTCCTTCAAAATCAAAAAAACGATATGGGTAAAATGCACTCTGAAAAAAAAACGATATGGGTATTTTGCGTTTCTCAGATTTTAACCCCCTCTCCTATTTTGGGGTTTAACCCCCCCCACTTTGGAAAGCTCGTCTTTTCACATCTCGTCTTTTGGACGCGATTTTGTAAACGTACTTTTCAGAAGACAAGTTTCTTTTATTTTGCGACTAAAGCATAGAATTAAAAACCTTTTATTCCTAAGCCTAAGCACAAGCTGAAAATTAAGCAAAATTTTACCGCAAATAAACTTTTACTATATTATTTATTTCAAAGACTAAAAACCTAAGCCTAAGCAAAACCTAAAATCAAGCAAAACTTTATAAATGTAAATTTTTATTTAATGATGTGTTTTTTGAATTAGAAAATAAAAACCTTATTTTTCCTAAGCCCAAGCGAAACCTAAAAATCATTGAAAATTTTATCGACAGGGCGTAAACTCGCCTTTTAAAAAATATGTTTACAAAATCGGTTCGAAAAGACGAGTTTTCCGAAGACGAGATGTCTAAAAGACGAGTTTTCTGAAGACGAGTTGTTCAAGACGAGATGTTGAAAGACAAGATGTAAAAGACGAAACTTCTGGACACTGTAGAGTGCGGCTGTGTGTTTAATATGTTTGCATTAAAATTAAAGTAAATCGTTGTTTAAAGATGAACTGAATTACATTTATTATCATTATCCCGAATTGTTTATAATCTTGTTGTTTTCTAAATAAAATTTTTGTTTTATGTTTTCTTGAATCGTTTTGGTATTTGCTATAAACTACTTCCATCGACAGAAATCTTATTTGATTTATCTCTTAATCGTCATAAATATACTGATTCTTTATAAATTTCGCTATGTTAACTGGTTACAAAAGATTCCACATGGTAATTAAAGAAGTGCCTAATTAGCCCAAGGCAACGCGGTAATCTATCTGCCAATTCTTCAGTGTACACAAAAAATCAATAATTATCTATAATACTTTAATCCTAATTTAAAACATTATTATAAAATTTAAAAAATCTCCTACAGATTAAATTCATTTTACAGATAAATTTGTTTTTCAAATTTTGTAATATTATTTTAAAAAAATTATTTCATTTAGATCCGCACAAAAATCTACAATCGTTTTTTTGTTTTCTATGGTTTTAAAATCTGTTTAAAATGTTGTAATGCAATGATTATATTTGTTTGATCAGAATTTATAATATATTTGCATATAAATAAAATATTTTTAATCTACTAATATCTGCAACTTTAAAAATGTTGTAATCTGTTCATTTATATCATAAATTGTCACAATTAAAGAGAGTTGTGAGAAAACAAACGAGTTAATCCAAAACAATAGACAAAAAAGAGGAATAAGAAAGGAGGTTGATTTTCGGAGGTATGTTTGGGGGTTTGAGGTTGTATGATTTCCGGAGGTTAAGTTCCGACTTGCGCGACAGAGAGAGAAAAATTGGAATTAAGTTCCTTAATTAATTAAGTTAAGAAAAATTAAGAATTAAGTTAAGGGTTTTTTTGCGGAGGTAAGTTCCTCCACCCGACCCAATGGCAATTTTTGTAAAATTTATGTGTCATTTGACGTGAAATGAACCTAATATTTTAATATGTTCAAAAGGTATAAAATTCATAAATTCCATTAGCGTAAACAATAGGGCAGATAGAAAATGTCCTCTAAATGCGCAAAATAATTTATTTTGCAAAAGGAGGTAAGCGGGCTGGATAACACCAACATTTTTATTTTAATTTTTTAGAATTAAAAAAATTATTAGTATTGAGGAGAAACACTCTTGAGTCTTGCTTG
>JASAMX010016429.1:0-10682 GCA_030248175.1 Microlaimidae sp. YZB2_3
TCAAAAATATATAATAAAGGAAAAATGAGACACTTAGAACAAACTGCTTGTAAAAAAAGGTCCCATTTAAATGGGACCTGGTCCCATTTAAATGGGACCTTTTGATTTTGGTCCCATTTAAATGGGATCCCATTTAAATAAGTCCCATTTAAATGGGATCCCATTTAAATGATATCCCATATAAATATGTCCCATTTAAATGGGACTTATTTAAATGGGATCCCATTTAAATGGGACCTATTTAAATGGGATCCCATTTAAATGGGGTCCCATTTAAATGGGACCTATTTAAATGGGATCCCATTTAAATGGGATCCCATTTAAATGGGACCTATTTAAATGGGATCCCATTTAAATGGGATCCCATTTAAATGGGACCTATGAATAAAAAAAATTACAACAATTTTTTTAATAAATAAATACGCATCATTTTATATTTTTTATCTGAGCGGCGGTCTGACGTGCGTGCGTAATTAAAAAATTTAAAAAAAAATTATTAACGCATCATTTTTAATTGTTTTTGCGTGAGCGGCGGTCGGATATGCCACACACACACACACACACACACACACACACACACACACACACACACACACACACACACACACACACACACACACACACACACACACACACAGACACACAAATGCTTTTAGCTTCGTTATTAATTAAAAAACCTTGAATAAAAAAATGTTCTCTGAAATATATTTAAAATCAAATCACAAAATTTGCCAAACAGTTTAAAAAATCTACAAATTAATATGTTATTTATTCTGTATATTTTCTTGGTTTTTTATTTTTCAAACTGTTTTTATGGTTTATTGAGTTCGGCTACAGAAAAATAAATATCAAGTGCTTTAAAATAATATTCATAAACTAAAATAAAAATAATGTTTATTAAAAAAAGCATCAGAAAATCATAAGCATGCAAAGCAAAAAAAAACGAGAATAATCTTTTATTTATTATTTTTTATAGAACTATAGAAGCAGCTTTGAACAAGAACGAACTTCAATTGTGTGCACCTAATAGTTTAAATTAAAAATTTATATTCAGTTTGGGACCTTTTACGTTTTAATTTTCTAACTTAGAAACAAACACACAAACTTAGAAATTAAATAGTAAAAAGCTTCCATGTTGAAAATCATATAAAACTAGCCATGATAAATGCTCTATGAATAGAACATAAAAAATTGGCACGTTTTTCAGTTACCAATCACTCCGAATTTCAATTACCAAACTACCAAATTGTTTATTTGGTTCTCCAAAGTAAAATATCAAGACTGTTATGGTCAAAATGATTATTATTAATCATTATGATTATATCATTATTGTTATTATTATGATTATTATGATGATTATTAGTGTATTGGAAATTAGTGTTATTTCAAATTTCTTTAATAGTCTGTTATATTTTGATCCAAAACTCAACAGTAAATTGTTTACACCTGATAATATTTCGGTACGGGGTCTTTAGAGCCGTAAGTAGAGAAATTAGGCCCCCCCAAAATTTTTTTTTTTTTTTTTAGGCTTTCCTTGGGGGGGGGGGAGGGTTTTGGCGCGTTTTTTTTTTCCCCCCCCCCCCCCCCCCTCCCCCCCACCCTAAACCTAATATTTCCTTGTCTTAAAAACTACATACTAAATGAAAGTAAAATGTTGTTTTGTATATAATTAAAATTCCTTCTTAATATTTTACGTATACTCTGAAACTGTTAATCAATGAATTTATATGTTTAATAAACCAAACTAAAGTTTAAAAAATAATGTCAAAGAAGAAAAACTGTTTTTTCATAGTTTAGGAATTCAATTGTTTTAAAAAACCCAACATTAATTGCAAACTGTTTTTTTGATTTTGTTAATTCTTTAAAAGAAAAATTGCGGGTTTTCTTAAGAAATAATTGTTTTAAAAGCGCGGAACATAACTTTAAATTTTTCTATTCTATTTTTTAATACTTCTTTCGACACTCAAGAGTAAGATTAACATTGGCAATAAGGTGATTATTAAAATTTTAAGTTTTTTTAACGGGCTGGGTCTATTTAAATGATATTTTTACAGTAAACAAAACAGTATTTACAGAAAAACTAAAAAGAACCTTTTTCACGAAACTAGATCACATTATGTTTCAATATTTGTCAGCTATAAAATAGGGTTGTATTAAGAAAACAATATAATTACTTTTTATGAAAAGTTTAAATTTAAAAAACCATTTAAATATCGGTGGTAATATAATTTTTAAAAATTAAATAGAACGCTGATTTTTTTTTCTCAAATTTTCGTGTATTCACAAAATATAAGTCATTAAAAAAATTGAAGTTAAATTTTGCTGAAAATGATTTAAAGAAAAATTAAAAAAAACGTATGTGTGTGTGTGTGTGTGTGTGTGTGTGTGTGTGTGTGTGTGTGTGGCATATCCGATCGCCGCCCACGCGAAAACAATTAAAAATGATGCGTTAATAAAGTTTTTTTTGTTTTTTAATTACGCACGTCAGACCGCCGCTCAAATAAAAAACAATATAAAATGATGCGTATTTATTAATAAAAAAAAATTGTTGTAATTTTTTTTATTCATAGGTCCCATTTAAATGGGATCCCATTTAAATAGGTCCCATTTAAATGGGATCCCATTTAAATGGAATCCCATTTAAATAGGTTCCATTTAAATGGGACCCCATTTAAATGGGATCCCATTTAAATAGGTCCCATTTAAATGGGATCCCATTTAAATGGGATCCCATTTAAATGGGACCTTTTTTTACAAGCAGTTTGTTCTAAGTGTCTCATTTTTCCTTTTGTATATAATTTTGATATTACTGATGTTAGTTGGTATCATATTGTTTTAGTGCATTTTGTGTCATATTTATTAGTCACTGCAGTGTGTTGATTTTGATACCTTAAGGATTTTTTTACTTTAAAATAAAAATTTCGAGAAGCTAAAAAACACAAAATAAACAATACAAATTTTACAAACTGTTTTGAAAAAAACACAAATATCCTCCAATCGACAAGCGACTAATAAATGTGTGGATATTACAAACAAGTTTTAAAAAAACATTGCAAACTGCCATGTACATATTTTTGCAAAATTAGGAGTAATTCTTACAAATAGATTAATTGTCGTTCTGACTCCACGCAGTTTGAAAAGTTTACCAAGTATTTTTTGAAAAAATTACAATAAAGGTTAAGAGAATATAATCAATCGAGCGCTGAGCGAAGCGAAGCGCGAGAAAATTTTTAAAAAATGGCCTTTCTAGACCCCCAAATATTTATCCTTGGCGATCCAAAAGGGGGGTCTAACCCCAAATTTTTCCCTTTGCCGACCCAAACAGGGGGTCTAGACCCCCTAGACCCCCCTGGCTACGCCCATGTGGGCTATTGGCTTTTCACAAAAAAATATCAAAATCAAAGACAAAAAGTTTGACTCCGCACCGCACCTTTAAGTATAAACACCACACCTTTAAGTATAAGCCAGCCGTAATCATAGCAAGCATGCAGAGAAATACGAAAAAACAGTTGCAAAGTTAAAAAAGATTTGCCCCGAGATCTTAAGTCAAAAATTTTTTACAAAAATTAAAAAAAAACACTTCAACTTTCTAAAGGAGCATTGTAAAAATGAAACTCCTGTAATGCCTTTAATGGACTACTCCTTTAAAACAAAATCTATATACCGCAAATTAAATGTTTATTGTTTCTGCAGACCAAACCAAAAACATATACAAATATGAAATTAATCCGTTTAGTGCCAGAAAAGTTGTATGATGGGGTGTGATATATGAATTTGATTTTTTAGAGCAGTTCTTAAAGAATTGAAGAAAACCCTGAATGAGTAGTGTCACAAATCATAATCTTATAAAGTCCTGAACAAGCTACTTCTTTAATACAAAAAATAACCATACCTACATAAAATTATTTTGGTGTCTCCATATGAATTTAACAACATGATCAGGGCAAAATAGGAATTTGATTTGTGACAGTTATTCAAAAAAAAAACAACAAAATCTCCTGCTGAAAATAAAAAGTAATAATATGCGATACAAATTTTGGTGTTTAAAAAGCCTAGATTGAATGAAATTTTTTGACGTATTAACGTAGTGTTTGTTTAGAAAATTTTATCAAATAGCCCGTATCAGCCATAGGGCTGACAAATAATTTTTCCTGGATTTTTTTATGTTTATTTACTTTTTTTTTCAAAATTCAACCCTTCTATGCCATTCCAATGACTGTAAGCTTTACAATGATACCTCAGTTAACCCACACTCCATCTTGTTGTTGGGGAGAAGGGTCTTTCCCTTGTTTGGTGAAAATATTTTGTCCAGCATAAAGATGTCCATGTTATTTTTTTACTAATTTCAACCCCCTTATGATGCTTCCTGAACTATAAGGTTTACCCATATTATCTCATTTACCCCAATCTTTTTGGTGATTGGGGAGGAAGGTCTTTCCCTCTTTGGTAATGATATGTTGTCCAGTATAAAAATGTCCATGTTATTTTTTTAAATTTCAACCCATTTATGACATTCTCCAGATTGTAAGCTTTGCAATGATATCTCATTTAGCCCAATCCTTTTTGTGGTTAAGGAGAAAGTTTGTTGCCCCTTCAAAAAACCTTGTCCAGCATAAAGATGTCCATGTTCATTTTTCCAAAAACATGATATTCTGGCTTTAAAATGGCAAATTACTCTTACCAATAAGTTTGAGCCAATTTGAAGATCAAATTTTTTTCAACTTTCAAAGTCCATAGGGCTCTGTTTTTGTGAAAATGTGTTGTCCAACCAAAAGATGTCCATGAAATTTTTTTTTAATTTCAACCCATTTATGACATTCCCCTGCCTGTAAGCTTTGCAGTGATATCTCATTTAGCCCAATCCTTTTGCTGGTTGGGGAGGAAGGTTGTTCCTCTTTTTAGTGGAAAAACGTTGTCCAGCATTAAAATGTCCATGTTAATCCTACCAAAAATCATGATATTCTGGCTTTACATTGCCTAATTACTCTTTCCAATAAGTTTGAGCCAATTCAAAGACAAAAAATTTTTTAAGTTCCAAAATCCATACGTTTCCCTTTTTTGTGAAAATGTTTTGTCCAGGCTAAAAATGTCCATGCAAATTTTTTTCTAAATTTCAACCTCTTTATGACATTCTCCGGACCGTAAGCTTTGCAATGATATCTCATTTAGCCCAATCCTTTTTGTGGTTGGTGAGCAAGGTAATTCCTTTCTTTAATGAAAAAAACGTTGTCCAGTATAAATATGTCCATGTTCATTTTTCCAAAAATCATGATATTCTGGCTTTACATTGCCTAATTACTCTTTCCAATAAGTTTGAGCCAATTCTGAGTAAAAAAATTTTTTAAGTTCCAAAATCCATAGGGTCCCCCCTTTGGTGAAAACGCGTTGTCCAGTATAAATATGTCCATGTAAGTTGTTTCAAAATTTCAAACCCCTTACGACATTCCCTGGGGTTAAGCTTTCCAACGATACCTCATTCACCTTAATCCGTTGGGTGGCTAGGAAGGAGTTAGGGAACACACAGACACACAGACAGACTCACACACACACACACAAACACACACAGACATTACGTCTATTTATATATAGACATGCATGTATCGTTTTGTGCAAAAGTTTGTAATGTTTTTTTAAAATGTCATCTTTTGAATAAACAAATCTGTTTTTAAAAATGCTACCGTGCAAGGGGAGGGGGGTAGAGAGGAGCGGGAAGTATGCGGGAGAGACACTACAGGAGGCCTTTGAATGCGGGAAGAATTACATATTGATTTTTTCTTCCAGCGTGCAATAAATGAACGCTGCGGAGAGAACAGGGTAATTGAAAAAATTCCCGGGAGGCAAGTGAAATTGCAACAGCGGGCGCGGCCTGCATTACCAAGATGCAAAGTAGGAGATCTGCACACAAATTTAAAAGGAAATCCCAGTCGAACGCATAGCAGCATTTATAAAAAAAGCCAAAAAAATACCCAAGCAAAACAGTGGTGTAGTTACATTACAAAGCGGCATGAAACAATAAAAAACGAAGTCATAATAATTTTTTAGCGGTCTTTTACATGAAATTTCGAATTTTTAAAAGAAATGTGTTATAGCTTTGCCATGTAATTTTACCAAAAACAGACTATTATGTTATAAAGTTAAAACGAAATCATAGAATTTCATTGTTTTAGTTGGTGTTTTTGTCAAAATTTTTATTCTGCACACGTCTTGTGGCGTGCATTAACCAATAAAATCACCAAAAATGCCAAATTGGCCCAACCCAAAGTTCATAGGCTTATTATAAGCTCAATAATGGGTTTTTTTGCACAAACGAATGCTTAAAAGATTGCTTGTGGAGCCTAGAATACATTTTTGGCAGTTTTGTAAACAAAACATCAAAAACAAAAAAGGTCATTTTTTTTGGAACCCCAAAAAAATTTTGGGGGTCCATACCGGAAAAAAATTTTTATTGTGTAGGAACGAGAAAAAAATTGGCGGACATTTAATATATAACAATATGATCAATATCGTACACACTTCGAGCAGGAAGCAAAACAAAATAAATAATTCCGACAGTGTATTAGCGCGGTCAAAATTGGCGCAAAATCGCGAAAACCGCGCGCATTTAATGCATCATAAAAAAAGATTGAGCGAGCCGATTTCGCTCAAACTTTCAGAAAAAACTCAGAAAAGTATGTTTTAACAGCATACCAAGCGGCGGTTCTTATCTCGTACTAATAAAAAAGTTTTGTTTTTTTTGGGACCAGGTTTTTTTCACCGCATCGGCTGTAGTGATGACGTCATCGAAAAACATTTTTTCCTAACCTTTTCAAAAGATAGCCAAGAGTCTAAGCTATGCTTCCATATATGTCCCGCACTTATTCCAAACTCCGTTATGGATATATAACATTTCAAAGTTCGAGTTTTGTCGCCAGTCCGCATCATTTTTGTATAGACTATAGTTAAAAAAGTACCACTTTTTTAGCATTATTCATTTGAATGGCTAAAAGTTTGAGAGCTAAAATAAACCATGCAACAATTGTGATAATTTAGTGATACATTTAAAACCACATATGCTATCAGTTATGCTTAAACTTGCAATGTGTAGATAGCAATAGTTAATATTTTTAAAAATCAGGTTTATTTTCAAAAAAACTCAATTTTTAAACCCAAAATTTTACAATTTTGCAAAAAAACTTAAATTTTTGAATTTCTTATTTTCTCTCAATTCACCTAGTTCACCAATTTGTAAACATGCAACCGAACTGATAATTTGACATTATTTGGCCCTTATACCGACCCTTTTACTATAATAAAATAAACGTAAAAAATTTACCGCTTTTTGAGAATCAATCATTTGAATTACTAAAATTTTGGAAGCTAATACAAAACATTGCACAATTCTGATAGTTCTGTTATACATCTTCTTACCATTTAGGCATTAATTGTGCTTAAACTAACTATTTGCAGGTAAAAATATTCGATCTTTTTAAAAATTAACTTTATTGTTTAAAAATTTTTATTTTTTAGAGCCAAAATTTTACAATTTTACAAAAAAACTTAAATTTTGAATTTTTTATTTTTTTCGATTTCTCTCAGTTTATCAATTTTTAAACATGCAACCGAACTGATATCTTAACATTATTTGGCCCTTATACCGACCCTTTTACTATTATAAAATAAACGTAAAAAAACCACTTCTTGAGAATCAATTATTTGAATTGCTAAAATTTTGGAAGCCAATACAAAACATTACACAATTCTGATACTTCTGTTATACATTTCTTACCACATATGAGATTAATTGTGCTTAAACTAACTATTTTGCAGTAAAAATATTCAATCCTTTTAAAAATTAACTTTATTGGTAAAAAATTTTTTAAAAATCCAAAATTTTACAATTTTATAAAAAAACTTAACTTTTTTAATTTTTTTATTTTTTCTCAGTTTACCAATTTGTAAACATGCAACTGAACTGATATTTTGACATTATTTGGCCCTTATACCGATCATACATGGGCACGGGGGGGGGGGTTAACCCCCCAAATTCTGAGAAGGGGTTTTAACTCCCCCCCCACTCGAAGTGGGGAGAAAAAATTAACCCCCCAATTTTGGAAAAATGAAGTAAACAAATGTCTTTAAAATGCCTTCAAATGTCTTCTAACTGCCTCCAAAATTAAGTTTTGAGGTCAAAATGAATGTTTTAAGTAATAAAAAGCTCATAAATGCAATAAAAACGGCTTTTTGACCTTAAATTAGCGTTTTTTTTACCTATTTTTCCTTCAAAATCAAAAAACGATATGGGTAAAATGCTCTCCAGGAAAAAAAACGATATGGGTACTTTGCGTTTCTGGGATTTTAACCCCCCCCCTAATTTGGGGTTTAACCCCTCGCCACCCACTCCGGACCAACTTGCCCATGTATGATACGGACCCTTTTACTATTACAAAATAAACGAAAAACTAAAAACTTCAAAATAAAAGATGGCGGCACCGTTTTATTGGAAGTGAAAAATTTATACAACCTCGTTATTGGCTAAATAAAGAAAACAAGCACAGACTTCACGTTTTTGAGTGGTACAATGAAAATAATTATAACACAGAGCAAACAGACGCAACTTTGTGGAGAAGCTACAAATCCCACCTCTGATAAAAATTCAGAAAAGGAAGTGGGAGTTTTTGTTGATAATGACATAATCACACCTGATGAAGCACGGAAAAAAGGTGTCTATTTCTGTTCAGTTGAGGGTTGTTCCAGAATGTATAGGCGAGTATAAAAGCTATTTACAGCACTTAAAAACCGGAAAACATATCATAAAGACCCAAGTAGACACAATGCAAGACTATGAATTTTGAAACTATAAAGAATATTTAGTATCATCTGAAATGAAGTCAACCACTTCAATATGTTTCTGAAAGCCTAGAAACTGAAAGCAATGAATAAATACAGAAAAAAATTGACCATGGGGTTTGCGGTGTCAGAAAGAAAGCCTTGTATACCATTAACAACAGAACAAAAAAGTTTTTTTAATTGAAAAATTTAATCACGGTCTGGAATATGGAGATAAATTTGACCCACATGCAGTTGAAAAAGCAATAAAGTTGGTAAAACTTCCTGATGGACAAAGCAAATTCAACAGCAAAGAATATCTAAGCAGTGCCCAAATCGCTTTATTTTTTAGCAGATACTATTTAAAAATTAAGTCTAGCTCAATTCAACACCTGATCAAAGCAGAATAAACACTTTGGAAGAATTGAGTAATCATGAAGAATGTATCAATCCAGATGAATACTTAGAGGATATAAAAACACAAGAAGATTAAATTCTGGATTTAATTGAAACTAATAAAAGTTTTCTGGTTGATTGAATCAAAATAATAAGCTGCTTGTTATCAAAATAATATTTATAATGTTTCTGATAGTGATATTATTTTGAATAATTTTTTAAGAATTATATTTTACTATCCATAAGTTATCAATAATCTTATTATGTAGTACATCCCATATAAAATATATTTTAGTACATTTTGTTTGTTTTATAACGGTTAAAGGGTCAGTATTGGGGCCAAATAATATCAAAATATCAGTTCGGTTGCATGTTTGCAAATTGGTAAATTGAAAGAAATCAAAAAAAAATTCAAAAATTTAAGTTTTTTGTAAACTTGTAAAATTTTGGTTCTAAAAATTAAAAATTTTTACCAATAAAGTTAATTTTTACCTGCTAATAGTTGGTTTAAGAACAATTAATGTCATATGTGGGGAGAAATATATAACAAAAGTATAAGAATTGTTTAATGTTTTGTATTAGCTTTTAAAATTTTAGTAATTGATTCCAAAAAGTGGTAAATTTTTTTTGTTTACTTTATAATAGTAAAAGGGTCGGTATAAGGGCCAAATAATGTCAAAATATCAGTTCGGTTGCATGTTTACAAATTAGTAAAATGAGAGAAACCGAAAAAAAAATAAAAAAATTCAAAAATTTAATTTTTTTTGTATATTGTAAAATTTTGGTTTAAAAAATTAAAAATTTTTACCAATAAAGTTAATTTTTAAAAAAAATAGAATATTTTTACCTGCAAATAGTTAGTTTAAGCAGAATTAATGTCAGACGTGGTAAGAAATGTATAACAGAAATATCTTGTGTAATATTTTGTATTAGCTTCCAAAATTTTAGTAAATCAAATGATTGATTCTAAAAAAGTGGTAAATCTTTTTTGTTTATTTTATAATAGTAAAAGGGTCGGTATAAGGGCCAAATAATGTCAAAAAATTAGTTCGGTTGCATATTTGGTAAACTGGGAGAAATCGAAAAAAAAAGAAAAAACTCAAAAATTTAAGTTTTTTTGTAAAATTCCAAAATTTTCGTTCTAAAAGATAAAAATTTTTAGCAATAAAGTTAATTTTTTTAAAAGATCTAATATTTTTGTCTGAAAATAGTTAGTTTAAGCACAATTAATGTCATATATGATAAGAAATGTATAACAGAAGTATCAGAATTGTGTAATGTTTTGTATTAGCTTCCAAAATTTTAGTAATTCAAATGATTGATACTCAAAAAGTGGTACATTTTTTTAATTTTATTATATAATATTAAAAGGGTCGGTATAAGGGCCAAATAATGTTATATTATTAGTTATGTTGCATGTTTAAAAAGTGGTGAACTTAGTGAATTTAGAGAAAATAAGAAATTCAAAAATTTAAGTTTTT
>JASAMX010016430.1:0-20839 GCA_030248175.1 Microlaimidae sp. YZB2_3
TTTTTATCATGATTTTGGTATTAGTACTGCAACGCCAAGCACTATACAGGTGCTGTGGTAAAAAATTATCATTGTTTATATCAGAATTTAAATAGTGCGGTTCACTCATATTTTTTGAAATAAAAAAAACTTAATAGATTTACTAAAATAAAAATTTAGTATATTTATTTAACACAGCTTTGTTCATAAGTTTTAATTCTTGAAAATAATATTTATTTAATAAGAGAGAAAATACATAAAAAGGTTTTTTTGCTAGAAAGAAGTGGATTGTTTAATTTTAGCGTGATCTTTAGGTGATCCAAAAAGTTGAGTGAGTTTAGTTATATCAAAATGAGTTGTATCAAAAATGTATCTTGTTTTGGTGCTGATTTCAAAATTTACAACAGAAATTGCGGAAATTTCTAATTTCAAAATATTAAAAGGGATTCCTTGGCACATTTTTTTAAATTTTAGTAAAAGTGCACTATTACACCACCACAACGTTTACTGAAATTTTGCATAAAAATATCTATTGATGGTTCCGCATCTGAATATCGCCATGAAAGTTGGCCCCTAATAGCCGTTCTCGGAATATTAAAGAATGAGTCCAAAATCCCCCATACAAAATTGCTATTTTTACAGATTTTTGACTATTGCTTTAGAAAATTGTTTTAAATATTCATTTTTAAGGGTTCTAAATATTCATTTTCACACTTAAATTTTAAACTTGTCTACAGTTTCTTTATTTTAATTCAAAATTTATTGCAAAGCCATGGAGATCCCAGTATGGACAGAAAACTACCCTACTCATATACAAATTGAAAATTCGAAAATTTTAAAATCCTATTTTATGCTGCAACTGAAATTTTGAATAAAAATATATGTAATTAATTAAACCTAAGCATAAGCACAAGCCTAAGCTTGAACCTAAGCTTAAACCTAAACCTAAGCCTAAACAAATCCTAAGCCTGTGCCTAAGCCCAAGCGAATCCTAAACCTAAGCGTAAATGAAACCAACGCGAGCGTAAGCGAAACCTAAGCCTAAGTCTAAGCGAAACCTGAGCCTAAGCCTAAGCAAACCTAAGCCTAAGCCTAATCAATAGCCGGTAAAAATGCAGTATAACACCTCCACAACGTTCACTAAAACTTTACACAAAAATGTATATTATTGATGGTGCCGCAACTGAATATTACCATGATGCCGTTCTCAAGATATTAAAGGGGGAGTTCAAAATTCCCCAAACAAAATTGCGATTTTTACCAATTTTTGACCATGGTTTTAGAAGGAAGTTTTTTAAAATATAAAATTTTTAAGGGTACATATTTAAACTTTGAACTTGTCCGCAGCTGTTTGTTTTAATTTAAAGTTTAGGCGTTTGCTATTCTCAGTAGTGGTAATTCTCAGTAATTCTCAGTAATGACCAATCTTAGCGGCTAGCAGGAATTAGCTCTGCAAATTTAACCCCCGCAGCTGTTTTCTAACCTAAGCTTGGATGTTCCTAAGCCTAAAAAACCTAAAAAAACAATTTTAGCCCTCTTCCTAAAGCCTAAGCTTACATGTTCCTAAGCCTAAGCAAAACCTAAAAAAACAAGCTAAACTTATCAAACAACAGCGTAACAAAAGCTTAGATTGTTTTTTTTTTTGGTTTTGCTTAGACTTAGGAACACGTAAGCTTAGGTTAAGAAACAGCTGCGAAGGTAAAATCTGAGAATCTGATGTCGTTACTGAGAAATACTGTGGATTACTATTACTGAGAATAGCAAACGCCAAAGTTTATTGCAAACACATGGACATCCTAGTATGAACAGAAAACTACCCTACTTCTATAAACATCTAAAAATCAATTTTAAAATTCTATTTAATGCAACAATTGAAATTTCGCTTAAAAATATATGTTATTGATGGTGCCGAATCTGAATACCACCCTGATAATTAGCGCTTGATAGCTGCTCTTGAGATATTAAAGAGGGAGTTCAAAATCCCCCATACAAAACTGCAATTTTAACCGATTTTTGACCATAGCTTTAAAAAGATTTTCTCTAAAATATAGATTTTTAAAGTTTGGACTTGTCCGCAGTTTTTGTATCAATTCAAAGTTTATTGCAAAGCTGTGGACATCCCAGTATGGACAAAAAACTACGCAACTTTAATAAACATTGAAAAATCAATTTTAAAGTTTGCAGTTTTGTTTGCAGTACCTAAGCCTAAGCAAAAACTAAGCCTAAGCCTAAGCAAAACCTAAGCCTAAGCCTAAGCAAAACCTAAGCCTAAGTCTAAGCGAAACCTGAGCCTAAGCCTAAGCAAAAGCCTAAGCAAACCTAAGCCTAAGCCTAATCAATAGCCGGTAAAAGTG
The DNA here is from genome assembly GCA_030248175.1 of Microlaimidae sp. YZB2_3. NCBI lineage: Eukaryota > Metazoa > Nematoda > Chromadorea > Desmodorida > Microlaimidae > Microlaimidae sp. YZB2_3. The sequence goes on from JASAMX010016430.1 coordinate 2,334, forward strand.
CAGTATAACACCTCCACAACGTTCACTAAAACTTTACACAAAAATATATATTATTGATGGTGCCGCATCTGAATATTACCATGATAATATTGGCGCTTGATAGTCGTTCTTGAGATATTAAAGGGGGAGTTCAAAATCCCCCATACAAAATTGCGATTTTTACCAATTTTTGACCATGGTTTTAGAAGGAATTTTTTATAAAATATAGAATTTTTAAGGGTACATATTTAAACTTTGGACTTGTCTGCAGTTGTTTGTTTTAATTTAAAGTTTAGGCGTTTGCTATTCTCAGTAATGGTAATTCTTAGTAATGACTAATCTTAGCGGCTAGCAGGAATTAGCTCTGCAAATTTAACCCCCGCAGCTGTTTTCTAACCTAAGCTTACATGTTCCTAAGCCTAAAAAACCTAAAAAAACAATCTTAGCCCTCTTCCTAAAGCCTAAGCTTACATGTTCCTAAGCCTAAGCAAAACCTAAAAAAACAAGCTAAACTTATCAAACAACAGCGTAACAAAAGCTTAGATTGTTTTTTTTGGTTTTGCTTAGACTTAAGAACACGTAAGCTTAGGTTAAGAAACAGCTGCGAAGGTAAAATCTGAGAATCTGATGTCGTTACTGAGAATTACTGAAGATTACTATTACTGAGAATAGCAAACGCCAAAGTTTATTGCAAACACATGGACATCCCAGTATGAACAGAAAACTACCCTAGTTCTATAAACATCTAAAAATCAATTTTAAAATTCTATTTAATGCAGCAACTGAAATTTTGCTTAAAAATATATGTTATTGATGGTGCCGAATCTGAATACCACCCTGATAATTAGCGCTTGATAGCCGTTCTTGAGATATTAAAGGGGGAGTTAAAAATCCCCAATACAAAACTGCAATTTTAACCGATTTTTGACCATAGCTTTAGAAAGATTTTCTCTAAAATATAGATTTTTAAAGTTTGGACTTGTCTGCAGTTTTTGTATCAATTCAAAGTTTATTGCAAAGCTGTGGACATCCCAGTATGGACAAAAAAACTACGCAAATTTAATAAACATTGAAAAATCAATTTTAAAGTTTGCAGTTTTGTTTGCAGTACCTAAGCCTAAGCAAAAACTAAGCCTAAGCCTAAGCAAAACCTAAGCCTAAGCAAAACCTAAGCCTAAGCAAAACTTTAGCCTAAGCCTAAGCAAAACCTAAGCCTAAGCCCAAGCAAAACCTAAGCCAAACCTAAACAAAACCTGAGCCTAAGCGAAACCTAAGCCTAAGTAAAACCTAAAAAACAAAAAAAAATTATTAATGATAAATTTTCATTAAACGGAATGTTTTCAAAGATTGAAAATAAACCATCACTTTTGCCTAAGCTGAAAAAACCCACTTGGTGACCTTAATTAAAACAACAATCAGCCCGGCGATTTTAATTTAAACAACAATCAACCCCTTAGTGATGTTAAACTTAGAAAAGAACTATGCAGCCATCATAAGATGGCGATTTAATGAGCTGCAGTGATCTAGTGCCAATCAAATTTAAAAAAATGTATTAAAAATAACAGTGCAAATTTTTACCAATTAACTTTTTAAACAAAAAAATCAGTTTAATATTCTTTTTAAATATATTCCCTTGCTTACGTTTACATATCAACTCTTTTATTACAATTAGTATCATATTTTACTAAAAAAAATTCATTCATTATATTTTTATTTAATTAGTTAAACGTCCGTACATGGGTTTCCCATGAATACATGAACTACTGTATAAATGGACTGATACTTTTTTTAATAGGGTTATTTTAGGTTACTCTCACAGTTATGTGATGCTTTGCATATACGTTTTATTATCGTTAAAAACTGCACAAAAGTATATATTTATATTTGATAACCAAAAAAACATGTTATTTAAAGGGAAATAGTCCTAAAATTAAAAGTGAAAATAGTGAAAAAAGTCGAGTTAAAAACAAAAAGTGAAAAAAGTTTGTATGGAGCTTCTTGGAGTCTCTCTTTAATATCTGGAAAACGGCTAATGATCGCCAATCGGCATAGTCATACCCATATCCGCCATAAATAAATACATATATGTGAATGCATGATTTTCCTTATTTCGGTGGAGGTGTTATACTGCACTAATACTCTAAAGTCTAAGCTTAAGCGAAACTAAGTCTAAGCCTAAGCCTAAGCGAAGCCTAAGCCTAAACCTTAGCAAAACCTATGCCTAAGTCTAAAAAAAGCCAGCCTTATCTTAAGACGAAGCAAAACCTAAACCTTAAACAACAAAAAATCAAAATTAATTTATCATTCTTTTCAAAGTTATTTTTGACTTATGTGTACATGGCTTCTCTTTTATACCAATCAGTATATATTTTACTTAAAAAATTTATTTTCATTCTATTTTTATTGGTTAAACGTCCATACATTGGTGTCCCGTGAATTTAGTCATGAACTACCTTCTAGATGGATTGATACATTTTACTGAATAGGGTTATTGTACAGCCCCCTCACTGTAGTCCGATGCTTTAAATTTAAATTTTACAAATGTCAAAACCTAAACAAAAATACATATTTTTATTTGTAACCAAAAAAACTCATAATTTAGACAAAAAACAATAAAGAAAAAAATAAAGAAACAGCAAAAAATCCCCCCTTTAATAATTTTGCCCCCCCCTTCTTTTTTCTCTCTCTACTTTCTTTCCCACCCACAAATTATTTTATTAAATCAATCGGTTTTTTACTTACTACCTACAAATATCTGTCTAGAATATATACCACTCTCATGCACACCTAATACTCTACTCATATAATATATATATTTCATACCATACTTTAATAAAAAAACAAAACATATATACTCTACTCCTCGACTTCAAAAATATTTTTTTTACTATATCAAAATAAATGTATATTTAACATGTACAGTAATTTTCCTATTTCTCTCTACTACTACTATAAAATAAAAAAAAAAATATATTTACTAATTCCTTTTAACCCCGCAACTCCACATATATAACTTCTTAAATATCTACTATCACATTACTAGCTCATTTCTAGCTACCTTATTTCTATTTTTTTTTATATCTCTACTTAATTTCTACTTACATGTATATCCTTATCTTTTTTCTATTTTCTTTATATTTTCTTACCTTTTTTCTACCTTCATGTATATCCCTACCTTATGTCTACTTTCTGTTTGTTTACACCCTTTCTCTACCTTCTCTATTTCCTTCATATTACTCTATTTCTTTACCCTTTCTTCTTTCCTTTTCTCTTTCATTTCTATTTCACATTCTTATCAACATTATTACTCTATTTTTTTAAACCTATCTGTTTATACTCCTCTCTAACTCTACTCCCTTTAATCACTAAGCACATTCTATAATAATTTTCTACTATAACCTATTACTAAAACTACCTCTATTCAAACTAAACCTCCCTTTACCTTACCCACCCTATACTTCACCAATTATATTTTACTCTATTATACTACATTCTCTTACTACCTCCTTCTATATACCATTCCAAGTGCCTATCCCTATTCTTATACCTCTTATTTTACTACTTATTTCTCTATTTATTTCTATCTATATATACATATACAAATACTCTTTCTTCTTCTCTTTTACCTTCACCTTTACTTTAACCAAACCTACACTCAAGAAAACCCTCCACCCACTTAAACCACCTATAACTATCTCACAACGACTCCCTACGAACCCTTCAAAACCCTGCAACATAATCTCCGTAACTTCTAGTACTGCAAGTAGAACAAGCACTACAAGCACTAACAACTAATATCCTCTTCAATACTACTATACTAAAAACCCTCATAACAAACAACACACCCTATACCACCATACCTACTTAACCACCACATATACTCAAATACACCAATAAACAAAAAAAACAAATCATAAAAAATCAAACACTTCAAAAATAACTAACTACTAACCAACAAAACTAACTACGATACAACTAAAAACAATAAGCTAAATTAATTACCATTTCACTATAACAACTACCATTACTAAACAACTACTTCTTCCACGAACCTTAAATACTTACCTAATACCATATACTTAACTTATATAACACTTAACGTATATATATAACATAACTTGCAAAATATATGCAAAACAAAAAATACACTAAACCAACGTTTCACTTAACCCACCGTATAAATTAACACCAAAAATAAATACAGAACAATATTAAAGCCTTTTAACACTTAAAACATTTCAAAAACTATAATAGTTCATTAGACTAAAAAAGAGCACCCGACTTAAAACAAGCTACCTACTTTAAACGATATCTCTAACTAGACAATAATTCCAGATCAACCCTCTTATCACAACAATACCGTTTTACATAAATGATAAAATTTCATCAAAAAATATACTCTCAACTTACAAAAACACCCTAATTCTCTACTACACTCCCATCTCTATACCAAAACACCTTCCAAAACACAAAACTTAGTACAAAAAAAAAAAATACTCACACTAAAATAGAAAAAATAACACTAAATTCGACTAGATATACTAACACACCTCTAATACTAACTTCACTCCTTCTTAAATATCCAATTCTTTAAACACCATTTCAATACAAAATCAACAAAATATAAACTATAAATTAGATAAAATATATAATTATAAATTTTTCCAACTACTTGTTACGGCAAATACATTAAATAGTAAAATACATAAACTAAGAAAATAAACCAAAAAAACTATAAAAAAAAACAGAACAACAAATCTACATAAAAAAAAAATTAAATATAACTACAAACTAAATAAAATAACAAATCACTAATCACTCACAAACCACATACCAATTACCAAAAACACTAATCACAAATATAAAATAGTTAACAACCAACTACCTATTATTATTTATACAATTATACAATTATAAAAAATAATCAAAAAATTAAAAATCTTAATAAGCTTAATACCATCAAAACCTCAACAAGTAAGTCCAAACATAACACTAAAAATAACAAAAAAAAATATACACACAAATTTACAGGCTATTTAAAATCCATTTATACTCCCTTTAAACACTATTAATTAACACTAGAATAAGAAACCCAATACAAAAACCGAAATTCAAAAATTATGCTAAAACTTCTACCAACAATTTTATCAACTATTTTACTAAAAAATATACTAAAAAAAATATTTCAATACATCACTCAACAAACCAAACCCTGCTCACAGCATAACATAGAAAAACTATAAAAAAATTAAAAAATAACTACTCCAACTATTCCCTATTGTTACTCAACTGTAACAACACTTCCAAAAAAACTCCACAAATATATCTCATAAACAACTTTAAAAAAAACCACCAAAAATAAAACTAACAATAATAAAACTATTATTATAACTTAATACTATACCAAAAATAAGTTATAAGACTCACTCAAAAAACTCAAATAAAAATACAAAAATACAAAGCAACTAACTAAAATAACATTATAAATATAACATCTATAGCTAATAACCATAACTACCATACAAAACATATAAAACATAATATTAATAAATAACATATAAATAACATCCAATTCATACTCTTACTAAACATCATACCTAAACTACAAAACTTCCTATAAAATCTCGTCCTATAGATTGTACTACCAAACCAATTACTAAACCAATTTATAATAATTAAAATTATAACTCTAAAATTTTAAAGCCTACATTTTAAAAATAACTGACAAAATTCAAATAACTTTCTTTTCACTTACTAACTCAATATAAGTAACTAACCTAACCACTAAACTTAACAATAAATACAAACAATACATACAATATATCCATACTATATATACCTATTCTCATAAACTAATTCTCACCAATAAAACAGCCCACCCAACAAAAAACCACACCCACACACCCCACACCACACCCAGCCACCACAACCCCCCCCCCACCCCAAACCAAAAAAAAAAAACAAGCACACACACAAAAAACAAACAAAACACAACCAACCCAACCCCCAAACACCCCCAACCCAACCACACACACCCCCCAAACCACCACAAACACAGCCAAACCAACACACACAAGCCCACCCCAACCAACCACAAACAAAACCCAACCAACACACACCCCCCACACCACCCCCCCCCCACCCACCCCCACCCACCCCAAACCAAAACACACCACACACACACCCAACCCACCACCCCCCACCCACCCCCCCCCCACCCCCCCCCCCCCCCCCCCAAGCCAACACCCCCACAAACAAAACAACACCACCAAAAAAAAAAAACAAACACCCCCAAAAACCCCAGACCCCACAAACCCCCAACCAAAAAAAACCAACACCACCCACCCACCCCCCACACCCACACAACCCCAAACCACACCACCCCACACCCACACCCACCACCCACAAAACAACCAACCAACCCAAACAAAAAACCACCCCCCCCAACCCACCCACCCCCACCCCCACCACCACCACAAACAACCAACCACCACCACCACACCACCCCACCAACACCCAAACCAAACACAACAACCACCCAACCCACCCCCCCCCAACCACCACACCCACACCCCCACACAAAAAAAACAAACAAAAACCAAACAACAAACCAACCACACCAAACAACAAAAAACCCAACCAAAAAAAAACAAACAAACCCCAACAACAAAAAAACCCCCCAACAAAACCCCCCAAACAAAAAACCCCCCCACCAACCCCAAAACCCACCCCCCCCCACACAAAAAACAAAAACAGCCAACAAACACACACAAAAAACAAACCAAACCCACCCACCACACCCAACACCCCCCCACCCCAACAACCCCACCCCCACCCCAAAACAACAACCCCACACCCCCCCCCCCACACCCCCCCCCCACCCCACCCCCCCCCCCACACCCCCAACACACCCAACAACCCACCAACACAAAAAAAACACCAGATCTAAATTAATTTCACAGCAGATTACCGCATGATCTGAGTTTCCAAAGTTAGGAGCAAGCTTTACTTTATTGAAAATCTCAGGGTCGTTTGTAAGTACTATATCCAAAAAATTTTTACCACGAGAAGGTTCAGGAACAAATTGAGAAAGCCCTAGTGTCATAAACGTTGTAAAGTATTTAGTTTTGTTTTGAGAGTTGCTTAGCAATGTGTCAGAATCCCACCTAATACCTGGTAGGTTCAAGTCGCCTACTAGTACGGATGTATCTGTGTGATTATTTATATAAACCTTTAAAAAATCTAACATTAGTAAGTCTTCCTCAGTATTTATATTAGGAGGTATGTAAACATTGATTAAACGGATTTTGTTACTTTGAATAATAAGATCAACTATGATTGTTTCTAAATTTAAATATTTTTCATTGATTGTGACTTCACTGTATTTTATTTTAGTGTCAATAAGAAGTAGGACACCCCCACCTCTTCCCTCAGGCCTATCTTTCCTCACAACATTGTAACCATAATTCTTAACTATTAGTTGATTTGGAATGTATTCATTTAGCCAGGTCTCCTGAACAAATATTACATCAGGTAAACCATAATTTATATCAGCACCTGAAAGCAAAAGCTCAAATTCATCAAGACAGTTTAAAAGAGATCTTGAATTTAATGTTATAAATTTAAGAAAATTTGATTTTTATTATGCAATTTACTTGCTTTTGAATTTACTAAAGGGCAACTGGGTTGCGTTCTTTCCTACTTAGAAATTTTCTCTGAGCTTTTGGTTTCCAAAATGCACTGTTTAACTTGATCAAATAGATAGGGCTCTCCAGAGTCAGTGTATCTTACAAATACTTTCTGATCTTCACTGCGCAGGTCTTTAGCTTTGGCCAAGAGCACAATCTGATCCTTACGCTGGTCACTACTGAGAGATGGTCTTACGTAGACGTGCTTGTAAGATTCGGTTTTTCGTAGCTTACCATTCGATCTAACAAACCGGTTTCGCATGCTGTTGTTAATAAATCGAATTTTCATCAGCCTGGGTCTGCTGGTATCAGATTTTCCAATGCGGAAGCAATCAATGACAACGCGATTACTACCACTCTCAGGGCTATTAATTGCTTCCTCCACCAGTTTCTTTGCTTTTTCCATTTCTTCTTGTTTGTTCATTGATTCTTCTAAGCCGGCAACTACTGCAATTGTGGAGTGTTCTCGCTGTATTTCCGCTTTTTTCATTCGCTCTTCCATCCATGGTATTAGATCTTGAATAACTCGGGAGCAGATTTTTGCAATAGCGGCTTCATCAATATTGCCTGGAGGTTTTATGCCAGCTTCCAGCTTTTCAACACGGCTCAGTAAGTCATCACGCTCAGCTTCCAGTTCAGACACTCTGGCTTGTAATTGGTCATTTTCCGCGTTGATAGAATACTTTCGGGTATGGTGTGTCATTTTCTCCTTTCCAAATGGGTTTTTAACGTAAGTGGGTAAAAACTTAACAATAAAAATAAAAAGTTCAAAGGGAATTTTAAACCTAAACAAAAAAAACTAAAAAAAGATTAAAAATTCCCAAAGGCTATGAATATCCAAAGAACAATTTTACCTTTTCAAGCTAAAGTTACCTTTTGAAAATTTTAACAATCCAAAGGTGTTTTTTAGACAATCCAACGGTGTCCTTTATACAGCAAAACACGGTTGAAATAATTCAACTTGCATTTTGGACATTTTTTTTAAATTTTGGACTGTGCTTTGGACAATACTTTGAACAGAATTTAAAGAATCGTTCATACTTCGTTAAAAAAACAACTCTCAAATTATCCAAAAGACATCCTTTGAGTGTTCAAAAACACTTTTGAGTTGTTCAAAGGACAACCTTGGTTTTGTGGAAACTCCTTTGGACACTTTGGATTAAGTACGATTAGGTTAAAAAACCTTTTTGGATGTTGGTCTTTTTAGTGTCTCATCCTTTATTAAGGCTTAAACTTAAAATTATGGTAATAGCTCTAAAACGATGGTTTTAAGAAATTTGAGTTTTTTGTGAACCATATTTTTAAAAAAAACACAATCATTATGAAAGTGCTTCAAACTTAAAAGTCCCTCATTAAAATTTTAAATTTTTAAAATATTAAATTTTTATATCCATAAATATGGCAGTACATGACATAAAATTTAGTATTTAATAGAATCAAATTAGAAAAAACAAAGCGCAAGATCAACGAATTTAAACACTTAAAAAACCTAAATGGGTCAAAAATTATTGATCAAAAGTGTAGTTATAAATTGCAAAAAATTCCATTTTTTGGAGCTTTTTTAATTTCCTTTTTACTTATTTTAAAAACGGTTAGTTCCCTCAATTTTCCAGCGTAACTTCCGAAACCAACATTCAAAAATAAGCATATAATAAGTACTGACTAATAATTTTTTTTAAAGATTGTGTCACCTAAAGCAAACTTTACAAAAAAAATGATTAAGCTTAATCAAAATAGATCACGTTACTGGTTTTGGATGTTATGGTTTGGTTTTTCAGGATCTTCAAAAAAACTTGGTGGAGATATTGCGCTTCTTGTCGGTGAGTGACTAAAAATGTATTCAATTTGTTTTGTAAAAAAAATTTTTACGCAGCTAAACCGCTCATCTTTTTAATAACGTGTAGGGTTAAGTATGACCTGACTTAACCCGTTTTTCTTAATGCCTTTTCTCTGGTTACAACAGTGAAACCTTGGTGTGTCTTTATCTAACCATTTTAGTACGTAAATTTTACCGCGATAAACTTTACCTGCTCATCAGCTAGGTCATACCTAGGTGGTACCTGATACATTGTATCTGTTAATAAAATTTGCATATTGCTACCTCATTTTAATTTGCTCACTCATTGTGCACTAATCACGCAAAAATTTTAGGTATCACCTAGTTTGACCTAGATGATACGTATAGTTTAATAAATAAATAAATAAATAAATTTTATTCGTGTGGTATAAAATACAGTAGTAAGATTATACACTGATGCAGGAATTATAAAATGAAAAGAAAATACAATAAAACTGCAGCATGAATATGTTACATTATATGGTCAATAAACAGGTATTAAATAATAAATAATAATTTTTTTATTTAGAGTAACAGGTACAGAACAGTTTACCGTGATAAAATATACATACCACAATGGTTAGACGAAGGTGCGACTACCGTAAAATGAAGGTTTTTCCGTTATAACCAAAAAAGCCATCACTATAACGGGTTAAGTATGGCCGGGTCACAATGAAAATGGCTAAATGTAAAATAAATTTGGGTTTAAAAACCGCTAGCTACCTTATTGATAATAAGTTTTTTACAGTTGTGCTGGTGATAGAGTATAATACTTACCAGCTATTGACAAAATAAGCGGTGTAGCCACGAAGTATCTATCATAAGATGTACATTAAGATAAAAATATTGCTTTTTCGAAATAAGACATCCGATATATTTTCAGCGTGAAAAAATCCACCGATCTACCTTAAAAAATACGCCAGATTGAAAATTAGTACATTAAACTGCAATCTTAATATACTGAAACTTGAAACAAAAATTTTAAAAAAATACAACAGTACGTAATTTTCTAGCGCACACTTAGATTCTAATTTTAAAAAAATCAGCAAGAAACAATTATGTGTGATTCAGAATATTAATCAATTATCAGGTAAAAACAAAACAATAAAACCTAAAAACAGCTTTTAGTTGCTCATTGTAATACAAATAAAATGAGTTATTGGCTTTTAAGAGTTAAAGAATAATGGCGTGTGAGATAGGTAGGGATCTTCCCCGTAAGTCTATTTCTAACCCAAAAGGAAAAATTTTACACAAGCGCTAATTAGGTAAAACAGCCCCTTCCACAATCATTCCAAAAAAACAAAACATATATGACGTGATTACGAATACTATATGACATTTTCCTTAAAATCCTGACGTGTTTTAATCATATGTAACTTTATTTAAACTGCTATAGTTTAAAGCAAAAGTTTAAAATCTAGTTTAATGTATATTATTTATTCATTTCCAAAGCAACGAACTCGCAACATTTTTCTAAAAATAATTTTTGGTTCTCAACCAAAATTTTAACAAAGTTTTTTTACTAGGGTGTTTATTTATCATTTATTTATTTATAAATTTCAGGTGCGCGTTTCGACGTTTCTACCTGCAATGTTCTTTAATTTAATTTTTTTTTTGAATTTTTTTGAGACTCAAAACTAAGATTAACATTTTAATTTACTGATTGTTTAAGTTACAAGTTTCTATAAATGAAACCGGTTTATACTTTTTCACTAGTTTCCGGCTATTTTGAAAAAAATTAAAGTAGTGACTTGTATTTTTTAAGGTTTGGTTAAAAATAACAAAGTGATTATTTAACAGCTTACATTGCAATTTAAGTAACAAAAATGAATTTTATTCTAATCAAAAGGTAACAGACGAAATTAAGGGTTTTAAGCAAATAAAAACTAAAACCAAAAATATTATATATTTTTGCTAAAACGACATTTTTTTAAAAATTTGTATTATTTGGTAACAATTTTTTAAAACTTAAAGGTACCGTTAAATTCATTGGAGATACAGAAGCTAAAATTTTAATTGGCCATGTTAACAAAGTTTTTGAAAAATACAGAAATCGGCGAATTCAGACTGAAGATTCATGTCGATTTTTGGGAAAAGGCCACGATCGCCCAGAAGATTTTGTTCTTGTCAGCAAATGCAAAACTGATTATGGAGGTTTGTATTATTTCTGATCATTGAATATAAAAAACTTAAATGAAACATAAAATTAAACTTTGTAAATCTGAAAAATAAAAAAACTACGTTACTAATGTTGTCGTATATTTTTTACTAATTTCATAAACAACTATAAACTATTGCCATATGCCATAGATTATTTTGTCAAAAATCTTATGTAAACTAAATTTTTTAAAATTTCACTTTTTATTAAAAACAATAAAAAAGTTCTAACAAATCATACAAAATCATTAACTTTTTTCAAACTTAAAAATCGTAAAATTTAAATTTTTAGCTCATTTAAGCTTGGTTCATGCTTCGTCCAAAATGTGCAAAGTAAAAAATCTTAAGGACAGTTTTCAAGCGTCGTCGATATTTCCAAAGGACAAAATTAAACTAAAAGACAGTTCAAAGAACAAAGTCCGAATAGAAACGTCTTAAGGACAAAGTGCAAAGTGTCCAAAAGACAAAGTCTAACGTGTTTAAAGGACAAAATCCAAAAGATATTTCTGAAACATTGCTAAATTTGTCCTTTGGACAATCCAAAAGTGTACTTTTGAAAGTAAAAGCTTTTTTTTTTGAATAATTTAAAAGTGTTCTTTGGACAGGCAAAACAAACTTGAAATATTTTAATATGCGTTTTGGAAGTTTTTAACGCTTTAAAATTTTTTTTGGGTGGTAAAACCTTTTATATTTTGTCAAAAGGATAACTCTTCAAAATCGTCCAGAAGACACCATTGGATTGTTCAAAGGACACCTTTGGGTGGTCCAAAGAACAACTTTGGCTTGTCTAAAAGTCCTTCGAACTTGTTGTTTAGACAAAATATGAACAGGGCGTTGTTTCATAAAAGTTACGAACATGTCCATTCTTTGTAAAAGTCCTTTTTTTGTAGAAATCTACGAAGAAATGACAATACTATAGACTTTTGGAAAAACTTATGAAAAGCCGGAAATTTGCATGAATATATCTGGCATAAATCCCTATGCTTTAACATGAGATTTCATTTCTTTGTAAATATCTACAAAAAAATTAAATGTTGGTAACATTCATGAAACAGCGCACAGGTTTTAAAAATTTTTTTGATTTTGTCCTTTGGAATTTTTATCCTTGAACTTTGTTCTTTAAAAATTAGACAAAGTATGAACCAGCCTTTAAAAGGCGGAGCTCTGGAACATAACTAATTTGGACGACAAGAGCGCCACTTTAAATAACTAACTCTTTAACATCACGAAATAAACTGGATTGGGCTTTTAATTTTAAATTGCAATTTTGACAAATAATTTTAAAGCAGAATAATTCAATTTAAATTTATAGTGGTTCTTTCTCTGGACGGCAACCTGTACAAAGGTAAATTTTTGGATGACAAACCGGGACAAGTGGAATTTAAAAAAGTAGTTGAATCTGACACAAACGCCACGCATCCTAAAATTAGTTATGATCGAAATCAAAACGAATCACCATTTTTACTGTATGTTAATATTATTATTACAAAATATCTTATTTTAATTAAATTTAAATCATTTTAAGTCAAGTGAAACAAAAGGTATAATGCTTGTTTCATACAAAATTGAAATTATCATCCATTATCAGTAGTAGTTCAAAACAAATTTAAAAAGCGAATTATTAAATTAAGTTACTTGGTTTGGTTTCTCGGGCACCCAGTTATTGATCAAATGACTGTAACTCTGTAATTGTTAAACTCAATTTGTTAGATTTTTATTTATTAAAAAACAACCAAATCTGATATAAATATTACAACAAGATAGTCTTGCATTAACTTTTACAGCTAAAGGCAACCTGCACTTGCATTTGTAACCTGCACTTGCAGGGTTAAGTATTGGGTAATGGCCATTCCACTCAGTTTTGTTGTGACTGAGGTGACAAAGCACTGGGGTGACAATAAAACTCTTTAATACATGTTAATGTTTGGATACGTTTATCTTAAAATAAAAATGTTAAGATTAAGATTAAGTGGAGTTTTTAAAATAGTTTTGGAGATAATGATAAAACCAGCCACACAGGAAAACCAAAAAACTAAACTAAACCCAACGGCACTGTAGAAGCGACAGAGCGGTCGCGACAGCCGCCGCGCAGAATAATTATAAAAAATAAAAAAAAACAACAACGGAAATGCCCATTGTATTTCGAATTAATTTTATTACGCGGCCTGAAGTCGGTAAAAACTACAACTGGAGTGACATGAATTTTTAAATTCTTTTAATTAAACTAGCGATCCGATCATTCATTTGTAATTTACATAAAAGAGAAATATATAAAATAAAACTTCACTCTTCTTCTACATACAAGAGAAAATAAAAAAAAAAAAAATAAAAAAATATTAACCTTTTTTTTTTTATCTTTTTACACTATAATCTCTTTGATATAAATGTATATTCTATTTTTTGATTTAATTATCAAAAAGAAAACCGCTCGCAAATCCCACACTACCCCCTAGCAAATATAATATTTACTCTAGCAATAAACATAAACACAACATTTACCTACCAAATAAACTGTTTAAAATTTAAAAAAAAAACATTTTACTCTACGTGCTAATATTTAGTATGATTGTACATATTTTGTGGGTATTATAGTACCATGTATGCATTATTTGTGGTAGCCACCTCTTTTATGCTGGCACATAGAGAGGGAAGACAAATCACAGTGTCATGTACTGAAACGTTGTGGAGTGGTCATAGCTGAGTAAAAATGTTGCATTTAAAAATTCGCCATGAAAAATGCTTTATAAATAGAGCAGAAAAAAGTATGATTTTCCCTGTGCATATGATTAGACAGAAAACATGTGGATTTGTGTTTGTCTGAGTTGTCCATATATGGACTGTAGTAATTTAGCATCTGGCATGTACAGATGCTCTGTTAACGTGTATTTTACAAAACATATGTGGAGATTGGTAAAATGAGAATTTACAAAAGTTTTTATGAAACAGGCCCCAGATTTTTTTGTTTTTTACTAGAAACTAACCGTCCATAGTATTTTTTTAGAAAAAATAATACACTCTCAGTCTCATTGCACACAAGATGCATGGAACTAGCAATTTTCATTGACCAATATTTGTATGACCAATGGGTTGCTTCTTACGGAGATAGAAATTTGGCTGAAATACAGCTGCGTTCATGGGCAAACGACATTGTGGATATAACAGAGCTTCTTTGGACAGGCCTAACAATGATTCCAAAAATGCGCATTCATATAAATTTTATAAAAATTTGGCAAGTAATTAATAAATATATATTTCCACACAAAGGAAAACGGTTCATTATTTGGGTTGGGGCGTTTTTCCCTGCTTCTTACCTGTATTTCTCTTAAATTGTGCAGTCTCTTATACCTGCCTGCTACTCGTCTCCTCCCTGCCTCCTACCTGCCTCCAAACTATTTTAAACTCACCTTTATTCCAAATTTATCTGCCTTTCACCTACAACTTACTTGACTTCAAGGAAGAGCTAGTTGTCTTATACCTGTGTCTTATACCTGTTAACTGTCTTATTCACACGCATATTATGTTTAAGACTAGAAGCCTGTGCCACTTGTCTCCTGTTTTCCTCTGATGCTGTTTTGGTTTCGGTTTGCGGATAATTTTGGTTTTTTCTCGGATGCAGTTTTCTCTGATGCGCTTTTATATAATAGACTTTATTCAAATTTGGCGAGTTTTTCAATAAGTATATTACAGAATTGTATTACAAAACCAAATAATTATTTTTCGCAAACTGAACTAGATTCTTCCTTTTCAAAGTTGTTCGAATTTGGTTTTTTCAGGCATGTTTTAATTTGTACACAATCCATCTAATTTCAAAAAAATAATTTCACTGCGACGTAATGACTGCTTGACTACTTTTCACTGCGCGTATAAACTTTCACAAAAATCTAACCGCTTCATACTCATCGAAATAAGTAGACCAAGCTGCCTGTTAATTAACGTAAATTAAAAAACATGAGTTTTTTATTATTTTTGTGTATAGACTAGTTGTGAATAAGCGTCTTTTACTGTACAAGAGAGGGTACAAAAATAAAAAAAACAAAATTTTAAAAAATCTTAGTTTTCTTAGTTTAAATATTTAATTAAAATTGCACAACGATTATATGTTTCACTATGTTTAAGTGTTTTAATATATTAGCTTGTGCTAAATAAATTTTGGTTTTTTGATTAAACGTCACAATAGTTTAAAATCATCACTAAAATAGTTTTTGTGTAAACAATGATTTTGTATAAGCAAAAATAAAGTTAAAAATTGTGCTTTGAAACTAATTTTAAACTTTCCTAGGTTTTTTCTGCTTGAAGTTTAAAAATTAATTTTTAAAAGTCCATTCCAAACTTTTAAATAGAAGCATTTTTTGCAATAAACTATTTTTAACAGGCGCTTTACACAGTGAAGTTCCAATACACATTAAGCCAGAAGTTGAAATTAAAATAATATTTATATAAAAAACTTTTATTAATTTTGCAGTTGCAATTTTTTTAAAGAATGCGTAAAAACAAAATGCAAAATATAAAATTGATTGGATTTGTATTATTGTAGTTGAAGACTAATCAAATAATCAAAAAATACAAAAATGGGGATTAACGGTGTTGTTTGCCGCGGCCTCTCAGAAAAGGTTATATTTGAAAAATTACACTATTTGTGGGGTGGTTTAGGCTCAGCCGGCGAACGAAGGTTGACATTGCGATATTCACCCATTAGAGGGAACTCTTTAAAAAGCACCACATTTGCGCTTTCATTTCTGCAAAAAAGCATAGGATCTTTGGTTTTCGCTAATAGATTTGGTAAACACTAATATTACAAAGTTGAGAGTTAGGTTCGCATATAAAATAGAGCAAAACAATTTTATTTAATGCAAAATTGTTTTATAACTTAAGAACTCCTAACACAAGTAGTTATTTATGCATAATTTAAAAATTATAATAAGTATTTCTATTTATAAAAACGAAAACATAGAGTTTTAGTGTTTATAAAACTCTAATTTACTAAAAACTATTTTTTGTACTGGCAGATTAAGTCAGCGTTTACACAATTTTTCGTTTGCGAAAAAAGAATAGTGTGTACAATCTTGCCGTTAATAAAGTTAGAAAATTACCGTAAATGCTGAAACCTCTTTCACAAAAGACATGTATTATATTAGACGTTGTACACTGTATAATGCGTTTCGTTTTTAATTATAAATAGTATTCTTAAAAATTAAACTAAACTTTATTATAATGTTTTCATTTAATAGTGTGCTTTAAAAAAATGCCTAATAATTTGCTGTTAAAAAATCAAAAAAATCGTTTTTCCAAGAAATTTTACTGGAATGTATTTTTGCAAAGTTATTAATGTCAGAAGTATTTGGAATTTTTTTGCAGTTATTTTTTCCAAAGGGATTATTAGGAATCCATTTTTTCTGGACACCACAAATAGGGATGCATTGAGCTGCTCACAAATGCTCAATAGCAATTGGTACTCACATATATTTAATTGTGAGTACTAAGCTCAAGCTCAAGCTCACAATAAATCTCAGGCTCAAGCTCAAGCTCACAATTAGCCCAGGCTAATTAGCTTAATTGTGAGCTTGACAATAAAAATTAAAAAAATATAGTATACTTTACCAAAAGATGTTAAAATCCTGAATAAGAAGCCTTATTATAATATGCGATTATAACAACATTATTTCAGTCCATTTAAAAGACATTTTTTATTTTAAAGTCATATTCTTCTGTTAATTCACGCCAGTTATAATAAAGAGTCTGTTTTAATTTAATAATGGAACAATTCAATTTACTTAAATTCACGTAACTAAATATCTATTTAAATTCACGCGAATTAATGAAAAATAGGTCATTATGATCACATAACTCAAACAAATGTGACATTTTTAAAACTATTCAAAAGGCATTTTATTTAATGTCTTATATGGACGCCACTCTTTATACAGGACTTATGACATTTTTAAAACTATTCAAAAGGCATTTTATTCAATGGCGTATATGGACGCCACTCTTTTTACAGGACTTAAAGATTTTTTGATAAATTGCATAATGTTTTACCCATGGTTTTATCTTTTGGTTTTGCACTTTGATTTTAAAAAAACAATCTATTTAAATTCACGCGAATTAATGAAAAATAGGTCATTATGATAACATAACTTAAAGTATAATGTGCCATTTTAAATACTATTCAAAAGGCATTTTATTCAATGGCTTATATGACGGCTTACTTTATACAGGACTTAAAGATTATTTGATAAATTGCATATGTTTTATCCATGGTTTTATATCTTGGTTACCCGCTTTTAGTTTAAAAAAAACTTTTTGTTATGAAATATTTAAAAAAATTAACTTTATTTTTACACCCTGATTTATTTTGATTTTATTCAATAATTTCTCTAAATATTAGTGTTTTCTTCAAAAAAAAACCCTGAGATTGTTATCCCATTGTTTGTGAAACATGGAAAGCGAAAAACCTTTCAATAAACAGTACATGTATTTAATAAAATCATATTTTTTGCGTATTTTTTGTTGAAAAATCTATCGAAATAAACATTTTAAAAATCTAAAATTGATACTTTTCCATTTAAATAAAAATTTTCATAACATACTTAGCACTTTTTCTTAGGCCAAAAATTTGCCGACCATTTTAAGGTAAAAATCGCAGTTTTTTTTCTCACTAAAACACTAATTATCTTGACAAACTCTTTATAAAAATTTTCAATCAAGGTTTCAAAATAAACATAAAAATACGTTGGTTTTTTATATATTTTTGCACAAAAATTTGCTTAGTAAAAAAATGCCCCATAAATGCCTTATTTTTGTCTTTGTTAAATATTTCGACGAAAAATTGTTACAAGATTTTGGAG
>JASAMX010016431.1:0-10246 GCA_030248175.1 Microlaimidae sp. YZB2_3
CCTCAAATTCTGGGAAGGCAAAAAATTTCGTAAGGGTCCCCCCTTTGGTTTTTTTAAAAATTTAAAAAAAAAATTTTTTTTCCAAATCACTCTGTAATGTATTAAAGCTATCTAAAATGCATTATTTAAAGTGATTTAGGTTCATAAAAGCTCTTATTTATAAAAAAGGAATTATTTATAATTCAAAACATTAGTGCAGTGAGTTTAAAAATATTGTATTTTTGTTTTGTGTGAAAATATTTGCATAAAAGCGGCAGTATCAAAGAGCGGGAAGTCACGATTCAACCACTTTTTGGTATAAAAAAGCGGTTTTCTTAGGATTTTTTATTGCAAATGCTTTGGTTACTCACTTTAAAACCGTCTTCTTCAATTTTTACTGTTAAAATGACAGAGCCACAAAGGCACTTAATGGACATATCCAAATTTAAGCAAATTTTGGATACATAAGCAAATTTTGGATATTAATAACTGAAGCATTTACTATAAAAACTTAAATTAAATAAGGATTTTTTATTTTTAGAAAACGTTTGTTCTTTTTTATGAAAATAGTAATAAAATACCTAAAACTATTTTATTTTGTTGTATTTATTTAAAAAAACAACTGAAAATAAATAAAGATTCAGTACTTAAATTTAGGTTTCCTGATGCCTTTTAAAAGCTTAAAATTAAAAAATTTTCCACCCCGGGGGGCATTCTGCCCCCCGGACCCCCTGACAAGGGGCTCGGGCCCTTGACCCCCGCTGGGGGCTCCCGCCCCCCAGACCCCCCTTGTGGGCCCCAAGAAACCACCTTCCAAAAAATCCCCCCCTCAATTCAAATCCTGGCTACGGCCCTGGTTTATGATGTTGGTGTAGAGTTTTGTGATGTATTGTAGTGCTTTGTTGCCTAGATGTTTAAGGTGTTGTATGTTTGTGTTGTCAGGCCCAACTGAATTGTTTGTTTTGCTGTGTTGTATTGCTGTGATTGTTTGCTGTACTGTTAGTGTGATGGGTGTGGATTTTAGTTGTTTAATTGCGCGTGTGATTTTGTTTTGCTATGCTGTGTGGGCGAGTGATTGTTTTTGTGTTGAATGTGATTGCCCTGTTTTTGTCTGTACGTTGTTTTTTGTTGTTGAGTTGTGCTATTGTGTTGTATAGTTTGTATGAGTTGTGTTTGTGAGTAAAGTGTTTTGTGATGTGTTGTTGCCAGATGTTTGCTTTATGTTCTGCT
Organism: Microlaimidae sp. YZB2_3; assembly: GCA_030248175.1. Classification (NCBI taxonomy): domain Eukaryota; kingdom Metazoa; phylum Nematoda; class Chromadorea; order Desmodorida; family Microlaimidae; species Microlaimidae sp. YZB2_3. Next base: position 1,210 of record JASAMX010016431.1, read on the forward strand.
ATTTGTTTTTGTATTTGTTTGTTTAGTTGTTGTATGTTTGGATGTTTGGAGTTTGTTTGTCTGAGTGCGTTGCGTTTTTGTGTGAGTTGTAGAATATTTTGTGGTAGTGGCCTGTTTGTGTGCTTAATGTGACCTTTGGGAATATATGCTTTGTCTGCTTGAATAATGAGTTTTGTGAATGCTTTGTTTGCTTGATGTATGTTTGTGGTGGGTGGGAGTGTTTGAATGTTGTCTTCTATATATGTGGTGAAAGCTTGCCAGTTTGCTTTTTTGTAATTTGTGAATGTTGTTTTGGTGTGATGTTGTTTTGGTGTGTGCATGTTTAGTGTTGTGAGTATTGGTAGGTGGTCTGAATTGAGTGCATGTAGTGTTTGCCATGAGTGGGTGTTGTTGATGTTTGTTGAGATTGTTGTGATGTCTGGAGATGTTTGTTGCTGGTTTGTTGCTATTGGCTTGCGTGTTGGTGTGTTTGTGTTGAGTATTGTGTGTTTAGAGTTTAAGATGATGTCCGCTACTGCTTCCCCTCTACGATCTTCTATGGGAGAAAACCATAGAGGGGAGTGAGCGTTTATGTCGCCTGTGATGATTGTGTTGTCTTGCTGAGTGAGTTGGTGTATGATATGAGTTGTGTCTGCTATTTGGTTGTTTTCTGTTGTTGCTGATTGAGTGTCCCTTGGAGGGATGTAGATGTTTGCAATGTCTATGTGTTGCTTTTGTGTTTTGTGTATGCGTGTTATGAGTAGCTCTGCAGTGTTGTGTGTTTGTTGTGGAGTTTGAGTAGAATTGAGTTGGGAGAAGACAATGTCTTTGTGTATGTATGTGAGTAGTCCCCCCCGGTTTTGCCTTGTCTGTCTTGTCTGCATGCGGTGTAGTCTTGTAGTTTTGGTGTATTTGTTTGCGATGCTTTGAGTTTTGTTTCTTGTACTGTTATGATGTCTGCTTGAGTTTTGTTGGCGAGCATTTGTAGCTCTGTGATGCTTGTGTTAATGCCGTTAATGTTTATTTGTAGTATTTTTAGTTTTGATTTGGAGTGTTGTGCGTTAGTGTTGTTATGTGTTTGTTGTGTTGTGGTGTTGGTTGTGTGTGCTTGTTGGTTGTTATTTGTGTTGTGTTGTTGTGTTTTGGTGTTTGTTTGTTGTTTTGTTTTAATGATTGCTGTTTTTTGTGTTTGGTGTAAAGTGTGTAATTGGCAAGACCATGTTGGTTGTTGTTTGTATTGTTTAGGTGTGGTTTGCCCGCATTTTGCATGAACCCAGTGTGGTGTGTGTTTGTTTTTGCATTGTATTAGTGTTTGTTTGTTAGTAATGTTTGTATTGCAAATTTTACATGTGCCGTATGTTATTGTGACCCTGGGACCAGGGTTTGTTTCGACGTCCCCCGCGCGCAGTATTTGAAGCTCCAGCCAGAGCGCGGGTTTCGGATTGGAGCTTGGCAAAAAGGTGCCAGAGTTGACTGGATTTCGGTTTGGTCCAGATTTGAAGGCGATGCGTTGATAGGTGTTGTTTCGCTTCGCTTTGCATTCCCACCTCGTGCAGGCCTGGATACTGGGAACAGGGTGTTCTCGTATTCTATACTGCGGGGCTCTGATTAAGAAATTGGGAGAAGAGAACCCCCAGGGGTCCCCGACCCCAGCATTTCATTGGACCCCCATAGGTCAAAAAGGGGGGGCAGGGTGGGGTACACCCCCCCTAGACGAAAATCTAAGCCCCCCCCCCCTCCCCCCAAATTTCCGAATTTTTTACCCCTGACCCCCCTCTAAAATTTGAAATCTGACCCCCCCCCCCCCCTCCCCCCTCGAGAAAATTTTAGGTACTTTTTTATACTAAATTTTCTTCCAAAAACGTGAATTTTTATCACATATTCATGCTTTTACACCCTTTTTATACCAGAATATTGCTTTTTATTCAATAAAATGTAGTATTATCCTATAAAAAGAACAATTATTAAAGTTATTATGGTTTAAAACTGTTTTGCTTTGGACACTGGACCCCACCTGACCCCTCTCTAGATTTCAAAATGTCGCACCCCGGGTCTACCCCCCCCCCCTAAAAAGCTAGGGGGGGGTCGGGACCCCCCTCCTAGAATTCAAAATTTAATTTACCCGAGGTAACCACCCCCTAGCTTCCCCGACCGTTCTCACCTATGGTCCACCCCCCCCCCCCCATAGAGCCAAAATTTTGGACCCCCCTAGAACAAGATCCAGCCCCCCACTCCCCCTTCCGAAGCTCGATAACGGCTCTCAAATACCCCATTTATTATTGTTTTTAGTTCTGGTACCCCCAAATTTTAGAAGGGGGCGTATTCAGAGTACCTCCAAATTTTAGGAGGGTGTCGGCTATAATCGGGATTTTTGGGAGGGGGTATAACCCCAACCCCCTTCTGCCCACCTATGGGGCAGGGTATCCATCCGGAGTACCTTTAAAGGTGGGTGTCGGCAGTTTTTTGGATTTTTCCGAGGGGTACAACAAAATCCTTCTTCCTCCAACTTCCCTCCCCTCCCTTCCATGCCCACTTATGTCCATAGATGTTTTTGGGGGGGGGACAGAGGGGTGCACCCCCCCCCCTAGAGCCAAAATTTTGGCCCCCCCCCCCCTGGAAAAAATCCAGGGGCCCCCCCCCCCCCCCCAAGCACGAGAACGGTCCGACCCCCCCCCCCCTGGAAGGCTGGACCCCCCTCCCCCCCTCCCGACCAATTTGGAAGTATATTTTTTTATTTACTGTCAAAAACACAGGTTTTTAGTTAAAAACAGTGTTTAAATACACTTTTTAGGCCTAAATAGGCTGTTTTAATACATAAAATTCAATATTAGACCTAAAAACACTTAAATTATTGAGTTTAAAAAATTTTTCTGAAAAATTGGACCCCCCTGACCCCCCCCTAAATTTGAAATCTCGCACCCGGGGTCGACCCCCCCTAAAAAGCCAGGGGGGTCCGGACCCCCCTGGACCCCCCCCCCTAAAAAATTTTGGCCTTCCACCCGGGGGTGGACCCCCCCCCCCCCCCTAGCGGACCCGACCAAAAACATCTATGCTTATGTCCCCGTTCTCGACTAGGAAAAAGAGTGGGTAAAACCGGTCATTGGTTAGGGGTGGGGGGGAGTTGGTGAAAAAGGGCGAGATTTGCGTTCGGTGTTTTTTTATTAAAGGCTCCTCTATCAGTACTATCCGGTCAGGGTCCTCGTTTTTCCGTATGCAAATGTTAGTCAAACTTTTTTTGTTGTGGCACTGGTATTATCTAAACAAAAAATAATATTACTTTATTACCAGTAAAAGTGAAATATCTTCCATGGAGCTCATCCTAAACTGAAAACAGTAAATGTTAACTCCATGAAGTATACAAGACGTAAATTATTATGTATTTATTTGTAAAGTACCTATAAATAAACACTACGGTATTAAGGTACGGTAATAATTGACTTTTATACAAGTGCCAAAGTCAGTGACCATATAATCCTAAACTTAATAATTTTGTTATTTTATTCCAGGTCTCAACGGCCAGAACTGAGAGCAGTTTGAGCGCAGAATCCAGGCTTGTAATAGTTGACGATTCTCCATTACTGGTTTCTCCGGTCGTCGTTGAACAATTTCAAGTAAGCAAAATTGTTTTTTTGTTGTAATGACGAACTCCTGTTGTCTAGATGTTTTAGGAGTAGGAAGCCCTGCGGAGTGAACTGAGCGGGCTATAGTAAAAGTCACGCACGTCAATTGGTGAGGCTAGAAATTGATAGTTTAGGCGTTTAAAGTTACAAGCGATCAGAGAGCAAAGCTACGGCTGAAGTACAAAATAGAGGGTGGAGCAAAGTTCTGTTAATTTTTTTTTATTCCATTCTATTTTTTTGTTTTTTATTAGAACATTAAATAAAATATTGTTTTTATGACAACAATAAATGGCACTATTGTTTTATTTTTTTTTTGTTTTATCAGAGAAGTTATTCCGAGACCACTTAGAATAGTAATATTAAAACAAATTTAGGAATAACTCGCGTTTGTTTGTTTGTTTGTTCGTCTTCCATGGTAGAAGAGTGCAAGTTATTCCAATAGTCTTTTCCAATAGTCGCCAGGAGGAAGAGGTATGGGGAGTCTTCTACAATTTTAGATTTGATCCACGACACATTCTAAAATTATGCGCTTTTGTTTGGGGAGATATCCACTCCTGAAAATTTCGGCCTAAAATATCGTCTTTTAGCGATAAATACTATACTAATACAGACCTGTGCACGGTCTGGAAATGCTCCCCCCCCCCCGTTTTATTGGAGGATTTCCCCCCACACCGCCAAAAAATAAAAAAGTATCCTAAAATTATGACGCCATTTTTGACCTATGATTGCTCCATCATCGCGAATTTTTTGCAGTTTTTACCTATTGCAATGTATTTTAAGGCATTTTAGAACTATTTTCGCTTTTTTTGTCCCTTTTTTCCCTTTTCCCTTCTTTTTTCTCTTTTTTTGTCCTTTTTTTTCTTTTTTTTTCTTTCCCCCTGCTTGCCTTCCCCGTTCTATTGCCCCCCCCCGTTAAAAAAAAGTTGCTCCCCGGTGCCCCCCCTTTTTGGTATGGCCCCCCCTGTTTTAACCCCGGGGGGGGGGCATTGCACAGGTCTGCTAATAATGGCAAAATTTTTCGAGCAAACATCTACGGAGGGCGTTTCCAATTTTGTTATTTAAGAAAATAAAACCACCTTTTTAATTTTACGCATTCTTATTCCAGTATTAAAATTTTGTGCTTACAATGTAAGATTCAATTATAATAGGTACATTTTGTATACTGAAAGCGTCAGACGAAAGTCTGTGAAGTTAATTCGATTGTCCTGTGCGTAATTTTTTTACACTTTTATAAAGTTAAAGTTTATTTGGCGTGGAGCAGGATCATAGATGAACACGGTCAAAAAGCTAGGAGCATAGGTGGACAGCCTTCCGGATTTTGGGGGGGTATACCCGACCCCCGATATTTTGGGGGAGTATCCCAAAATTTTTTGGGGTATATCTCAAATACACTATTTTTAGCGTTTTTAGTACTGGGACCCCCCAAATTTTGGGGGGATGATGTCCGGGGTACCCCCAATTTTAGGGGGTGTTTCGGCTATATTAGGGATTTTTTTGGGGGGTATAAACCCCCAACCCCCCCCCCCTGCCCACCTATGGCTAGGAGGGGTGTTTACCCCGAGTAAATGACATTTAAAAATCTAGGAAGGGTCGTAGGGGGGGGGGGTCGAACTCCCTCTAGCTTTCTGGGGGGGTCGACCCGCGGTGGAAGATTTTGAAACCTAGAGGAAGAGGGGGGTGGGTCCAATTTCCGAAGCAAAATACTTTTAAACCATTAAAGGTTTAATAATGGTTTTTTTATAAGATAATATTACATTGTATTGAATAAAAAGCGATGTTCAGCTATAAAAAGGGTGTAAAAACATGAATTTGTGTTAAAAAATTCACGTTTTTGGAATAAAATTTAGCATAAAAAAGTACTTAAAATTTTCTCGAGAGGCGAGGGGGGTTAGGGGTAAAAAATTCGAAAATTTGGGGGAAAGGGGGCCCTGGATTTTTTTCTAGGGGGGGCAAAATTTTGAGGGTAAGGGGGGTGGACCCCGCCCTACCTCCCCTTGATGAAAACTTTGATGAAATTGATAAATTAAAACGACCTTGGCGAATACTACAATTATAACAATATTAACAAACATTAACATTATCACAATGTATAATTATAACGTGTCTCAGCGGGGACTCCATCCAGGGACCTTCATAGTTTGCAAGACGTACGTTCTACCACTGCGCCACAACTTCAACCCATAGAAAACCAGTCAAAACCCCCTTTTTATATTAAAAAAATACAATTTTTAGCCGAAAAAAACCAGTCCAAATTGGCCGCCTCCCGATCCCGAATTGAAAAAACTCGGCGGACAGTCGGACAGCAAGGACATATCACCTGGAAATGCATTCCCAATCGCCGAACAAAGCAGTCCAGAAAGAAGAGGTAACTTTTAGTGAATTGAAGAATTTAAGCCAAGGGGTATTTTATATCGGAGTGATAACTGATAACGTCTTGTCGTCACTTGTCACTTCGGTGTGGTTTGGCCCTAAGCCCAAGGGCCGGTTCACACGGAAGTGGTAGCTGATAGGCGACGCACAGCGCACACCCTTCATTCCGCAGCAACAATGAGGGTAATAAGTAATAATAATAAGTTTTTATTCGTCTGGTATAAAATACAGTAGTAAGATTATACACTAATGCACGAATTATAAAATAAAAAAAAAATACAATAAAACAGCAGCATGCATATGTTACATTATATTGTCAATAAACAGGTATAAAATAATAAATTTGTTATTTGGAGTAACAGGTTCAGAACACTATTATACTATTTATTTTTATAACACTGAGAAAAAAAATCATGCTAGTAGCATTTGGTAAATTTTTAATTTACTTTTAAAGATTTTTAAATTAGGAGACATTACTGCATTATTACTTAAAGAATTCCAAACAGGACACACGCGACTAGAAAAGAAAAATTTGCGAGCGTCAATTTTGGATGTTGGAACGATAAGCTTTTTTTTCATGATCCCTGGTATGTAAATTGGCGGAAAACTAAAAAAATATCAAGTTCGTTTATGATTTTAAAACATTGAACCAAGTTCTTTATGAATTCTACGCACTTCTAAACTTTCTAACCCGAGACTTTTTAAGCGTTGGTTATAGCAAGGTTTAGCTTCCAGACACCTGGCATATAGTTTGCGGGTAAAATACCTTTGGACTTGTTCGATTTTAGAATATCTTTTTTTTAATACGGTGGCCAAACAGTTGTCTCATATTGTAGGAGCGGTCTCACAAATGTTTTGTAGGCGCGAACTAATATGTCCTTATTTTTTGTAGAAAATACTCTGAAAATTAGCGACAGCCTGGCTAAAGCTTTTTTAGCAATATCGTTGCAATATAAAGTGGATTTTAAATTGTTACAAAGAATAACTCCTAAATCTTTGATTTGATTTACATTTTCAATAGGGTTTCCGTCTAATTCATAAATTTTGTCTTGCAAATTATCTCCAAGTGTAAATGTTTTACATTTTTCATACGCTATTCTCAACTGCCACTTTTGAGACCAATTAGCGAAATTTTTTAAGGATATTAAAAAAGATTCATTTGTTTCATTTTTTTTAAACTATAAAGTTTTGTATCATTGTCATAAATTCTTACAGTTGTGTCACTTTTTAAACAGTTCGGCATGTCATTTATAAACAGTAAAAATAGCAACGGTTCAATCACGCTTCTCTGGGGTACGCCCGAAGTTACAGATATATAACTAGAAATTTTATTTTCAATTGATACGCACTGCTTTCTATTTGACAAATAGTTTCGAAACCATGCTAGCATGGAATTGATGGTTTCGAAACCACCAATTCCATAAACTTTAAGCTTAATTAAAAGTTTTTGCATGCAAAACGCTATCAAAACCTTTTTGATAATCAATAAAAACGCAATCGATTACTTTTTTACTGTTTAAAGCTAAAGTCCAATCATTTAGGGTAGTTAGTAGCTGCACACCTGTAGAGCGCTTAGATAAAAACTCAAATTGTTTTTCAGTAATAAGCTTATGGGAACGCAAATAGGCCAACATCTGATCGCAAATAATGGACTCCATTAATTTACAGGCTATGCAGTTTAAAAAAATGGGCCTGCATGTGGTTTTTAGCCTTGCTAATCCTTTTTTATAAATAGGAACAACTATGACTTCGCGCCATGGTCTTGGAAATGTGCTACACATCATACTCAACTCAAAAAATGAGGCTAACACTGGAGCCATGGTTTCTAAAACATTATTCCAATATATAGGTGGGATACAATCTAGTGAGCTTGTCAGTTTAGAAGGAAGCTTTTTCATCTTTTTTTTGACTTTTTTTACAGGAAAACGTATAGTGTTTCCGAGAAATATTTTCAGGCACTTGTTTTGGGAAACTAAGTTTTAATTTATCATCCACCGTGGATACGCTTTCCAAAAAACTTATTTAAAATTTCATTGCTTTCTATTATGTAAACGCGCGCGTTCACTATCGCTGTCACTACAATATAAACCGGCCTTTAGGCTTCTAGTTAGCCGTTATGTCCAGTCAATTGAAAGGCAGTTTGCTTATCCGGGCTAATATTTAAAGCCAAGAGTAAAGCCACAATCACTGTTACTTAATAAAAAGCGTGTAAAATATATGGTTTTTTTAATGGTTAATCTGGGATAAGATTTTATCGAGATGGGGGAGGGGGGACGAAAGTGAAAATATTTGGAAATTTCAGAAGAAAGTAAGGATAAAAAAATGAAAAATAAAAACCCATACGTGTTAAAAAAACGAACACAAATGACAAACATAAGCCGGAGCTTCCAGAGGAAGGTGGGTGCTCTGGAATAATAACATAATAATAATAATCACTCACTACCACATAGGCAAGTTGGTCTGGAATGGGGGGTTAAAATCCAAGAAACGCAAAATACCCTTATTTTTTTCTGGAGTGCATTTTACTCACATCCTTTTTTTAATTTTGAAGGAAAAATAGGTATAAAACGCTAATTTTAGGTCAAAAAGCCTATTTTATTGCATTTTTAAGCTTTTTATTGCTTAAAACATTCATTTTGACCTTAAAACTTAAGTTTGGAAGCAGTTAGAAGTCATTTTAAACACTTCTTTTTCTTCATTCTTCCAAAATTGGGGAGTTAACCTTTTCTCCCCCCCCCCACTTCTGAGTGGGGGGTTAACGTTAAACCCCCCTTCTTAGAATTGGGGGGTGGTAACCCTGCCCTCCCCCCCTCCAACTTCCCCCCGTGCCCATGTATGATCACTAATCACCAACAGTAATAGCAGTAATAAATAAATTGTGCATTATTGTTTTTTTTCCTTTCAGAAAAAAGAAAATCTTCCTCGAAGCGGAACAGCTCCCGTAAATTGGTTCTACATCCCGCGGATCCGATACAGGAACCGGAACCCGCGCCCTCAGGAATTCCGGTTCCTGAGGTTCCGGACCCCGCGGAGCCTAGATCCCCGGCAATAGGCGGAAAAAAGGAGAC
>JASAMX010016432.1:0-17388 GCA_030248175.1 Microlaimidae sp. YZB2_3
GCTGGTAATAGACAAACCGGGTATACCTGGGATATACCCCGTTTACGTAGGATAACTTCTGCAGGTATCCTTGGATAAAATCTGGCATATACCGTATTATTCATAAAAATTGTATAAATTTTCACAATATTTTACATTTAAAGCGTCTCTTTTTTAATGTTTGAGTCTATAAAATATGTTTTTTTTTTTTTCCGTTAAAAAAAATACCTACGATTTGTAGTTGTCCGTCAAAATCTCTCGAAATTTTGGGTGTACCAAAATTCAGTAAAGTAAACATAGTTAGTATATTTTGGTCTGTTTACTCATCTACCGGATTAACTACTGTTTTAGGTGGATCTTCTTAGTAACACAGAAACGGGATTCGCTCGCCTAAAGCCCAAACTAATGTAAAGTTAGCTAATTAATTATGCTGGCAATAAATCTAAGCAAAAAAATAAAGTATTATAAAAGAATTTTATCATTTTGAGCAATATATCAGGCAGCCAAAAATTTCCGTTTAAAATTTTGTGTAAATTGTAAATTAAACTTCTAATAATTATTATGTATAAAAAAATTCGAATGTTTTCACAACCACGAGAACATGAAATTGATACAAAATGTGCCATTATTAGTTTGTATATAAAATCACAACATTTTTGGTCGTTTAATAATAAAGGCGACGAGATAGGCAGAAAATTACCTTGGAATCTTTAATACCGCTCAATTTGAAATTCTTTTTCTACAAAAAAATTTGGGACCAATTGTAAAAAAATGCTAAAAAATAATCGTTTTAGAAAGAAATACCCTTCTCCGAGTTCAGCCACCTTTGTTTAAAAATGCTTATATTTGTAGATTTTTATGAGATTTTTTGAACTTAAAGGTATATTTTTGTTGGTAGCAATCATGGGCGTAGCCAGGATTTTGAAAGGGGGGAATTTTTCACTTCCAAAACTGAACAAAAATTTCGGTAAGGGGTGGGTCCAAACGGGTCCAATCCTAAATGCTCACAAAAAGGGGTAAAAAAAAATTCTCGTGCTTCGCGCGGATTGTTTGTTCTATTTCACCGCCACATAATTCATTATTTTTTTCCCATTATTAACGAAAAATAAGTCCACAAAACAAGAAAAAAACTTTTTACAAACAATTATACCGAAAAATTTTTGACTTTTCAAAACATTATGATTAAAACGAGTACATTGAATTACATTTAGTAATGCAAAAAAAGGAGAAATCTTTTTAAAAATCAATTTCCCCCAACTTTCAAAATATCTCAATTTTTAAACTATATAACAATCAAAGGGGGGATCCAGCGTGGTCGTATCAAGATCAAAAACAAAGTAAAACAAATCTAGAAGTTGAGACCAATTAAAACATTTTGGGGTGGGTCCAGCGTGGTCATACAAACAATTACAAAAAACAAAGGTAACACAAAATTGGCAAAATGGAGACCTTATTAATCCAGCCGAAAAAAATCTTTAAAAAATGGCCTTTGCCCCCAAATTTTGGGCTTTGCCGACCTAGGCAGTCTTAATCTCAAATTTTTTCCTTTGCCGACCCAAAAGGGGGTCTTATACCCTTGACGCCCTGCCTAATGTCACGGTACGAATAATGGATATTCAGCGCCCTAAGAAACAAATAATCAGCTGTCGAATTGTAAGTAATACATTTATAAACTTTTTACCTGCTACTACTGTGCTTGCTTCCAAGCTAACAAACAAAGCGAAAATCTCCTCCTAAGGGGTACCTACGAAAAAAAATCCCATACGCTGTCACACGTTCTTGTTCATCACGTAGGCGCTGTAGCGCGCAATCATATTTTCGGAGTATTTATAGGATGCTATTCATAAACCGAACAAAAAAACAAGATGCCTAATATCTTGCGGTTACTTGATTAATAAAAATTTTTAAATTTATTTTTTTTATTGAAGTCTTAGGCATACAACGATTTTTTTTCTTTTTCCTTATCAATGAAAATAATTGGAAAGCGATGTTGATATTATTATGTATCATCTCCGTTGTTGCACATTGTAATTAAAAACTATATTATTTTGTATGAAAATAAAATTCATATTACCTGCGCTTGTTTTTGTTATAGCATTTCTTTTTATGATATTTCACAATCGGTGAAGCACTTAATTTTTTGTTTTTTAAATATGGTTAGGTCTGCTGCTTAGCGTTCTAAAATTTTCCAGAAAAACATTAAACAAAAATATTAAACAATATGGCTTCTCTGTACTACAAAAAATGTTCGCAAAATATCTTGGATTTGTAACAAAAAATTTTTAAAAGTATTTATTTTTTTTATGCACAGGATGAATTAAAGATTAAAGATCTAAAAACAAATTATATTGTGGATGGAACAAAATGGTTGCTTTTTGCTTTTTTGTTTCCATAAAATACAAACTTTTGAATCCGAACTGAGCCCATAAATCAAAAAAACTGTTGCTATTTATTTGTCTCTTTTTGCAAATTTCCAAATGCCAAAAATAATCTACTGTATTTCAAATAGGTTTTCGTTATTTATACTATAAATTTTATTCTTTTGTATAAATAGCTTAAAACGAAGCTCAAATTAGGAAAAGGCTTGCTATTGTTTCATTAATTAAAATCATCATTTAATTTTTTTGGAAACTGAGCCTTATCGTTGCTTTAACTGTGTTCACAAATTTCCAAAAACATCGTTTTTTTTGTGTACGATAGCTCGTGAACAGTTTAAACATTTTTAAAAAAGCACTGAAAATTCTCGGGTTAAAACTATTTTTATCACCCGACAAAAGTCCATACTGTGTTTTTTGTCAAATGTAAATTGTCTACGTAAATCTTATTACAAAAAATAAATTCTAACAGCTTTTTGGTAATTTCAACAAGTTATCTTGACAAAGTCGGGATATCAAAAATTATGTTTTTTCTGGAAAGGTTCAAAAACACGGAGTAATTCTGAGAAGCTGAAACACGGACTACTTATTTCAACGGTTAATAATAAAGTAATTTTTTTAACTAAAGTAAATATATATAAAACATCTTTTAATATAAATCGAAATCTCAGACTGTGTTTTTATGGTTTTTTTAAGGTTTGAGCTTATCGAAAGGTAATACAAAAATAATATTAATTTGATTAAAAGCCTAATAAAAAATTTCCTAATAACATAAATTATACATTCGGTATTATTTTTGGGTATAATCCCGCCATAACTCTTAATGAAAAGCTTAAATCTCGAAAATAACCACAAAAATCAAGTTTATAGGTTCGATTTGGGTATAAAGATGTTATACAAGTGTATTTTACTTCACGGTCAAATTATCTCTATATCTTATTATAAAAAAATGATAACAAACAACAGTAATATGGGAATTTTATTTTCATACAAAATAGATAGTTTTTAATTACAATGTGCTATTAATAACAACGATGATACATAATAATATTTATATTTGTTTTCAAAATGACTATTTTCATTTTGATAAAAGAAAAAATAGTTGTGTGTAAGATCTTATAAAAAAATAAATCTAAAAATTTTCATGACTCTTATAACCTTATTCGTTTTGTTCGGCGTACGAGGAGTGTTTTTGACTATGATCTCCGAATAGGTACCATGTTCTGGCGCTGCACGCCTCCGACAAGTACAAGAATGTGTGACAAACGACGAATTTTCGTAGGTAACTCAAAATATTTCGCTTTGTTTGTTAGGGAAGCGAGTAAAAGACACAGTGGTGGCAGTAAAAAGTTTATAATAATGTATTACTTACAATTTGACAGCTATTATTGTTTATTCGGTTTGACAGCTGAATATCGTTTCATCTCGTAGCCCATAAGTGTAGGCAGTGGGGTCTAGGGGGTCTAGACCCCCCTTTTGGGTCGACAAAGGGAAAAATTTGTGGTTAGACCAGACTCCCCTTTTCGAGTCGCCAAAGGATAAAAATTTGGGGGCCTAGAAGACCTTTTTTTTTTTAAATTTTCGCGCTTCGCTCCGCTCAGCGCTGATTAATAGGTCTCCATTTCCAAATTTGTGTTACCTTGTTTTGAATTTCTGTATGACACGCTGGACCCACCCCATCTGAATGTTTTAATTAGTCTCCACTTTTAAATTTGTGTTACATTGTTTTGTAATCCTGATACGACCACGCTTGACCCCCCCCCCCTTCTAGATGGTTATATAGTTAAATTAAAACAATAAAGATTAGGGGAAGTAATTTTAAAAAAAAATTCTTTTACTTTGCATTACTCAGCTAGCTCTAATTCAATGTACTCATTTTTTAGTGGTGAATGTTTTGGAAATCAAAAATTTTAAGGTATCAAATTGTTTGTAAAAAATTGTTTCTTTGTTTTATTGACTTATTCTTATTGAATAATAGGAAAATAATGAAGTATGTGGCATAAACAAATAAATAAACACTCCGCGCTTCGCGCGGATTGTTTATTTATTTGTTTATGCCACATACTTCATTATTTTCCCATTATTAAATGAAAATAAGTCCACAAAACAAAGAAAAAAATTTTTACAAACAATTTTTTACTTTAAAATTTTTGATTTCCAAAACATTAACCACTTAAAAAATGAGTACATTGAATTACAGCTGAGTAATTTAAAGTAAAAAAATCTTTTTGAAAATTACTTCCCCTAATCTTTATATTTTTAATCTTACTATATAACAACTTAAGGGGGTCCAGCGTGGTCGTATCAAGATTACAAAACAAAGTAACACAAATTTAGAAGTGGAGACCAATTAAAACATTAAGAATAGGTTGGGTCCAGTGTGGTCATACAAAGATTACAAAACAAGGTAACACAAATTTTGAAATAGAGACCTACTATTCGAGCGCTAAGCGGAGCGAAGCGCGAGAAAATTTTTAAAAAATGGTCTTCTAGACCCCCAAATTTTTATCCTTTGGTGACCCTAAAGGGGGGTCTTACCCCAAATTTTTTCCTTTGCCGACCCAAAAGGGGGGTCTAGACCCTCTAGACCCCCTGCCTACGCTTATGGTACGAATAAAACGATATTCAGCTGTCAAACCAAATAAACAATAATCAGCTGTCGAATTGTAAGTAATACATTATAAACTTTTTACTGCCACCACTGTGTCTTTTACTCGCTTCCAAGCTAACAAACAAAGCGAAATCTTTTAGAGGTACCTACGAAAATTCATACGCTGTCACACGTCTTGTTTATTCAGAGGCGTGCAGCGCCAATCATACCTATTCGGAGATCATAGTGGACGCTATTCATACGCCGAACAAAACAGATGCCTACACTTGTGGTTATGATTAATAAAAATTTTTAAATTTATTTTTTTATTGAGTCTTACACACAACTATTTTTTTCTTTTATCAATGAAAATAGTCATTTTGAAAGCGATGTTGATATTATTATGTATCATCGTTGTTATTAATAGCACATTGTAATTAAAAACTATATTATTTTGTATGAAAATAAAATTCATATTACTGTTGTTTGTTATAGCATTTTTTTATAATAATATTGGTAGGATTCCGATACGCGTCCCAAAATACGATTTGACCGTGAAGTAAAATACACTTGTATAACATCTTTATACCCCAAATCGGACCCGTGAACTTGATTTTTGTGGTTATTTTCGAGATTTGAGCTTTTCATTAAGAGTTATGAGCAGATTTATACCCAAAAAATGACCTTTTTCGAATGTATAATTTATGTTATTCAGGAAATTTTTTATTAGGCCTTTAATCAAATTAATATTATTTTTGTATTACCTTTTCGATAAGCTCAAACCTTAAAAAAACCATAAAAACACAGTCTGAGAGTTCAATTTAGTGTAAAAAGATGTTTTATAAGTATATTTTACTTTAGGATCGGTCATATCGAATCGTACCTTTATTATTAACCGTTGAAGCCAGTTTATCAGTAGTCCGTGTTTTTAGCTTCTCAGAAATATTACTCCGTGTTTTGAACCTTCCAGAAAAAACATAATTTTTGATATCCGACAGGAACTTGTCAAGATAACTTTGTTGAAAATTACCAAAAAGCTGTTAAAATTTATTTTTTTGCTAATAAGATTTACGTAAGACAATTTACATTTGACAAAAAACACAGTATAAAAAAACTTTTGTGTACGGTTGGGTGATAAAAATAGGTTTTAACCGAGATTTTCAGTGCTTTTTAAAAATGTTTAAACTGCAAATCTCCACGAGTTTCTATCGTACACAAAAAAACAAGATGTTTTTGGAAATTTGTGAACACGGGAAACATTGAGCAACAATAAGGTTTTTCATTTAGAAGACAGCACTTTTAAATGATGAATAAACAGTAATGAAACAATAGCAAGCCTTTTCCTAATTTGAGCTTCGTTTTAAGCTATTATACAAAAGAATAAAATTTATAGTATAAATAACGAAAACCTATTTGAAATACAGTAGATTATTTTTGGCGTCTCAAAAATTTGCAAAAAAATGAAGTCAAATAAATAGCAACAGCTTTTTTATTTATGGGCTCAGTTCGGATTCAAAAGTTTGTATGTTTATGGAAACAAAAAGCAAAAAGCAACCATTTTTGTTCCATCACAATATAATTTGTTTTTAGATCTTTAATCTTTAATTCATACTGTGCATAAAAAATAAATACTTTTTAAAATTTTTTTGTTACAAATCCAAGATATTTTGCGAACGGTTTTTTTGTAGTACAGAGAAGCCATATTGTTAACTGTTTGTTTAATGTTTTTCTGGAAAAAATTTAGAACGCTAAGCAGCAGACCTCACCACACGCGCCAACAGGTATTGACAAAAAATTAAGTGCTTCACAATTGTGAAATATCATAAAATTAAAAAAAAATGCTATAACAAACAACAGTAATATGAATTTTATTTTCATACAAAATAATATAGTTTTTAATTACAATGTGCTATTAATAACAACGATGATACATAATAATATCAACATCACTTTCAAAATGACTATTTTCATTGATAAAAAAATAGTTGTGTGTAAGACTCAATCAAAAAATAAATTTAAAAATTTTTATTAATCATAACCACAGTGTATGCATCTGTTTTGTTCGGCGTATGAATAGCGTCCACTATGATCTCCGAATAGGTATGATTAGCGCTGAACGCCTCTGAATAAACAAGACGTGTGACAGCGTATGAATTTTCGTAGGTACCTCTAAAAGATTTCGCTTTGTTTGTTAGCTTGGAAGCGAGTAAAAGGCACAGTGGTTGCAGTAAAAAGATAATAAAGTATTATTTGCAATTCGACAGCAGATTATCGTTTATTTGGTTTGACAGCTGATTATCGTTCTATTAGTACCATGGGCGTAGGCAGGGGGTCTAGGGGGTCTAGACCCCCAATTTGGGTCGGCAAAGGAAAAAATTTGGGGTTAGACCCCCTTTAGGGTCGCCAAAGGATAAAAATTTGGGGGTCTAGAAGCCCATTTTTTAAAGATTTTTTCGCTGGATTAATAGGTCTCCATTTCCAAATTTGTGTTACCTTGTTTTGTAATCTTTGTATGACCACGCTGGACCCACCCCATTCTTAATGTTTTAATTGGTCTCAACTTCTAAATTTGTTTTACTTTGTTTTGTCATCTTGATACGACCACGCTGGATCCCCTTAGATTGTTATATAGTAAGATTAAAAATATAAAAGTTATGGGAAGTAATTTTAAAAAGATTTCTTTTCCTTTGCATTACTCAGATGTAATTCAATGTACTCATTTTTTAAGTGGTTAATGTTTTGGAAATCAAAAATTTTAAAGTATCAAATTGTTTGTAAAAAGTTTTTTCTTTGTTTTGTGGACTTATTTTTATTTAATAATGGGAAAATAATGAAGTATGTGGCATAAACAAATATATAAACAATCCGCGCGAAGCGCGTAAAAATTTTTTTAGCCCTTTTATAACATTTAGGATTTGGACCCCCTGGACCCCACTTCCTTTCCGAAATTTTGTTCAGGGTTGGAGGTTGGACCCCCCCTTTCCAAAATCCTGGCTACGCCCATGATTGGTACCAACAAAAATATCCTTAAGTTCAAAAATCTCATAAAATTGTTACAAATATAAGCATTTTAAACAAAGGTGGCTAAAAATTTTTGGGAGAGGGTATTTCTTCTAAAACGATCATTTTTTTAGCATTTTTTACAATTGAAATCCCCCAAATTTTTGGTAAAAAAAAATTTCAACTGAGTGTCGGCGTATTAAAGAGTTAGAGAGTAAATTTCTGCCTATCTATCGCCTTTAGTATAACGACCAAAAATGCTTCTGATTTTATATAAACACAATAATGGCACATTTGTATCAATTTCATGTTCTCGTGGTTGTGAAAACATTCGAATTTTTTTGTACATAATTATTAAAGTTTAATACAAATTTACACAAAATTTTAAACGGGAATTTGGCTACTGATATCTAGAAAATGATAAAATTCTTTATAATCTTATTTTTGCTTAATTCCACATAATTAATTAGCTAACTTTACATTAGCTGTTATTTGGGCTTTCTATTTGTAAGCAGCGATCCTTTAAATCCCGTTTCTGGTTCTCTAAGAAGATCCACCTAAAACAGTAGTTAATCAGTAGATGATAGACAGACAAAATATACTAACTATGTTACCTTACTGAATTTAGTACACCAAAAATTTCAGAGATTTTGACGGACAACAACTCAAATCGTAGGTATTTTTTTAACGAAAAAAAAAACATATTTTAGGAACTCAAACATTAAAAAAGACGCTTTAAATGTAAAAAATGCTATTATAAAAAATTTCTGCGATTTTTCTGGATAAATTACGGTATATCCCAGAGTTTATCCAAGGATACCGTAGTTTATCTGGGGATGATCCCCGGTTACACATAGACGGGGTATATCCCGGGTATACCCCGGTTTGCGAATTCCGGTCTACCTTTAGTTATCCTAACCAACTCGCTACAAAATTATAAACCACCCACATTTTATGAATGGAAAAAAACTTAAATTCCAACACGTCGTTGCCAGGACACAATGATTGAGAATCTTCCTAAAAAAACTAGTAACTGTCCCCTTTTTATCTCTTAACACAAACAATATAAACGTTATGAGTCAGAGCTGAGTTGATTTTACAATTTAAGAACTCTCCGGACAGTTTTCTTAAGTACGGAAAATCTCGATTTTTGGCATACGAGATCTCGCGAAATACAAAAATGTTTCCATAAAAAATTAATATGGTTCGAAATACCACCATTTTAAAGTGCACATTCATTATATTATTGGTAGTAGTTGAAATAATTGATATTAAAAATCAAATTGCAACAAATTTTTTTAAAAACCCTTAAAAATATTTACTTCTCAGTATTTATTAAAAAAATACTTCCAATAAAGAGGCACCATTACCCTTTTTCACGTACGTAAAAATTAATGAAAATATTTTTGTATTTATGGTTTAATATACGATTTTCCTTGAAAAATGGGGGTTAATTTCTTCAAAATTGCGACGATTTAGAAAAAAAAACACGTGGATTTAATTTAATTTGGTGAACTTTAAAGCTTCAAATAGTATGTTTTTATTAAAATATATGATTTTTAAACTGTCATAATAGCTTTCGTGCTGTTAATAATTCGTCGTTACTACGGCAAAATGAGCCGCGGTTCGTATAAACTATGTGTGTCTGTGACTCATTTTGAGTTTAAAAGAGGACCCTATTAACTATAGAATAAGTCAGTCACGGGGATTTTATAATGGCAGCGGCTCATTTTGCCGTAGTAACGACGATATGTGGTGTATGCATATTTTAGAATTAATAATGGCCGTGGGTTTATAAACCTCTTTTAGAATAGTAAAGTAGATGGACCTGTGGTGTAGTCGGTAACGCCTAGGCCTCAAATCTTTGAGGTAGAGGGATCAATTCCCATTATGAACATTTTCAGTGCCATATTTTTTATTTGATATTTTATTTATTTAGATTTATCATAAATTTTTCAATAAATAAAAACAAAAAAAAATTATTTGTAAATATTTAAACCGCATTTTACTTTTTACCACTTATTCGAATTTTCGTCGTTGATATATATTTTAAAATATTATAATTCTCTATAATTACAATAAATAATAAAATACATTTTATGTAGGCAAAAAATAATTTTTGTTCTGTATTTCTACTGGTTTTTTATTGAACGATGTGAATTAAAAACTGTCCGGAGAGACCTTAATTCTGACTTTTTGTGTCTTAGTGGCAACAAATAAACTTTTTTATTTATTCCACCTGTGCTTGAAGTTCGTGATCAGACAGCGGTGGGTCCACCGTGAGACGAAGGAGTTTCTCATTCCTGACGCAAAGCTCTGCCAGCGTTTTCTCCTTCCCCACTAGTTCCCGAGCTCCCAAGAAAAGATGCTGATCGTTCGGCATCACCGACTCCCTCTCCATGATTTTCAACTTTAGATCCTAACAAAGCAACACCACACTCATTCGATAATAGTAAGCCGTTTTCATATAACGTAACTTACAAACTAAAGTTAAAATACACACGCAAAATTTAAAAAAATAACAACAGACAATGGTCCATAAACACTATCAATACGTAAATTAATTTAATTTTCTAACACAAAATTATAAGAAAATTGCGCCTTATTTTAACTTCAATTTGTGCCTTATTATGGGATTCGAAGCTTTAGGGTGGAAAATACATATTAAAGTCAAAATAACATTGTATAAAATTACATAAGATCTTCAGAGGAACTGAAAAAATATACATTGGTATAAAAAGCTCATTTTTTAACTATACGGCTCATTTTTTAACTATACGTTATTTTTATTTTTTTTAGTTTATGCTACATTTTATTCTTGAATAATTATTCTTCAATAAAAAAATATTCCTAAATGGCTATCGGATTCATTTTTGGAATTAGACCTGTGCAAGGTCCGGCGATTCCCCCGTGTATTAGTGGCTGTGCCTTTTACTTAAAAACAAAACAAATACTAAATTCTTTACGGCATTTTAAACCAATTTTTGTGAACTTTTAACAGTTTTTAACTCATTTTAACAAAATTTAAGCAATTTTAGACTCTTTCTTTATTGATTTATTTTGCTTTTTTGAGTTTCTTTTAAAACAAATTGCCCCCCGTGCGTCCCTCGTTGAACCACCGGAGACACAAAAAAGCAAAAAACACACTTTGTCGCTTTTTTCATAATATTTTTAAAATTTAAGTGAAAACTTAACGCAATTGGAATTTTCTGATGGAAAATAATTTTTTACAAAAAAAATAGCTGAAAACATGTGTTTTGCGGTTTTGAATTATAGAAATTACAAAATGAAAACACACGCTTAGAAAAAAAACATCACTTTAGAACATAAAAACTACATGATGGACATTGTTTTCTGGCTATAAATAATCGAACGAAAGTTGTTCATGTGTGTTTTGGTCAGTGGTACAAATTTAAAACAAAGTTTAAAATAAATTGTCAGCTTACTTATTTCAGGCATCTAAACTTTTTTTGTGTAAGTCCCAATGTGTTCATATTAAATGAGCTCGTTGTCGTTACTTTTATAAAATAAAGCTAATGGAGTAAAAAAAAACAGGGAAAACTATATGTCAGCCGTATAGCTTATAAAAAACAATTAATGTTGATACACAACAAATAATACTGTGTGTGACTGCAATTATAATAATAATACCGTAAGTGTGAATAAATTGCTATCTTTAACTGCATATTTTTCCCCACCAACTGGTTTTTGTCGTCTGCGGCTTTTCCTCGTTCCCGCATTAAAAAGAGGATACATTTTTTCCTGAGATGTTGATTTGCTAATTGTAGAATCATCCAAATCGTCTATATTAGTCTAAATGGTTTAATTTTTATTTTACATATTTATTTCAAGATGCGGTGGAGAGCATACATGGGCACAAGCATACATGAGCACGGAGGAGGGTTCGGGGGGGGGGGGGGGTTAACCCCCCCCCCAATTCTAAGAAGGGGGTTTAACCCCCCCCCCTCTCACTCAGAAGTGGGGGGAGAATAAGTTACCCCCCTCGATTTTGGGAAAATGAAGAAAAAAATGTCTTTAAAATGACTTCTAACTGCCTCTAAACTTAAGTTTTGAGGTCAAAATGAATGTGTTTAAACAGTAAAAAGCTCAAAAATGCAATAAAATGAGCTTTTTGACCAAAAATTAGCGTTTTTTTACCTATTTTTTCTTTAAAATCGAAAAACGATAAGGGTAAAATGCACTCCAAAAAAAACGATATGGATATTTTGCGTTTCTCGGATTTTCACCCCTCCCCTATTTTGGGGTTTAATATCCCACCAACTCCGGACCAACTTGCCCATGTATGGGGACAAGGGTGGGGGTTGAAGGGGTTAACTCCACCCCAATTTTGAGATGGGGGTTTAACCCCACTAAGTTGGGGGAAGGTTAAAGAAAGCCTCTTTAAAATTACTTCTAACTGCCTCTAACAAACTTTTAAGTTTTAAGGTCAAAAAGAATATTTTAAGCGATAAAAGCTTAAAAATGCAAAAAAAGGGCTTTTTGACAAAAATTAGCGGTTTTTACTTATTTTTTCTTTAAAATCGAAAAACGATATGCGTAAAATGCACCCCAGAAAAAAAACGATATGGGCGTAAACATTTTACGTAAACGTAAAATGCGGTTCTTGGATTTTAACCCACCTCCCCCAAATTCCGGGTTTAACCCCCACTCTGGACCAACTTGCCCATGTATAGAGGACAGTCAAACTTTTGTTTTCGATTATAATGATCTTTTGCGAAAATTTTACCCCTGTCCCCAATAGCCCAGAAATTTTTTTCAAAAAATTTCTTTAGTGTTAAAGAAGATATTACCCTCCAAAATTGGCGTTTTTTTTCGTTAAACTATTATAGTTTAAAGATTGCTTGATGGGATTAAATCGCTGGTTTTTGTACCACAAATACAGTATCTTATCAATACTTCATGAAATCTTAACATTTAAGGCATAGAAAAAAGTAGAAAATTGCTGCTTTCTGCGAGTGCATCAATTGTAACTTAAGTGTTATATCCATTTAAAAAATTTCCAAAAATAGAATCACAGAAAAAACGCCATTTTTAAATGATAAATCTGATGAGCAACTAAAAATATTTTGACAAAAACATTTTTATAGGCTGTTGCGGACAAAGGTATGACATTCACAAACGATCATTGAAATCAAAAAAATTAGGTTATTAATTATATTGATAATAATATTAGAGTACTTATGAAAATTGCTCCAAACTCTTAATTATTTGGTTCTGTTATCAAATGGTTTGTTTTAATTTATCTAATTATTTTGAATTCAGTTTTTTTCAAAAAGTACATTTTATTTTTCATAAAATTGTTTGTTTGTTTGTATAAAAATCCCAATCTCCCCATATAAAATGAGAATTGTTGTTCATATTATCATGTTGTCTTTTGCCAGTAATCAGGGTTTCGTTCAACCCTGGTTGGTTCCATCTGGCACGCTCCTCGCCTTGCTCAACCCCTCTTCCCACTCTTAGAGGAGATCAGCAACCGCTGCAGGATTGCCCAAAGGTCCTCTGGTCCCAAGGTCCTATTAGTGTGTGTGCATGTGAAAAGATGTTGTGTTGTGTGTATTTGTTTTGCATAGCGGGCAGTTTGGTGATGTGTATTGTGTGGGATTGATTTTGTGTAGGTAGAAGTAGAAGAAAGGAGATTTCCCTGCCCTGAGTTGGGCGAGGGTTCTCCTGACCCCGCAAGGAGAATTTTCTTCCTTGTTGCTTATTGCTGGTGCTTTTGTTTGAAGTATTGGGTTTATTGGAGTGTTGTTGATGTGGTTTGTGACTGTGTTTGTGTGCATTTGTTGTTTTAGTGCTTTATAAGTTTTGTTGTGGATGACTGTTGGAATGTTTGTTGTGTAGTTGTGGTTGTAAAATATTGTTTGCTTTTTGAGCCTACTGGGTGCAGGTTGTTGTGTTAAGTAGTTGAGTGGATTGTTTGTGTACATGGCTGCCAATTTTGCTTGTTTTGCGTGGAGTTGAATGTGTGTTGCTATTGGGAGGACTTTAGCTTCTGTGTGTATGATGTGTGTGTTTGTGGTGTGCCCTGTTGCGACCCTGAGAGCAGTGTTTTGTATTGTTTGCAATTTGTTAATTTGTGTGTTTGATATGTTGTGGAGCCCCAGACTGTGCTGGCATACTCCATTACTGGTCAAGTGATTGCCTTGTATGTGTGAGTGAGTGTTTTTTTTTTTTGGTTTACCCCACAATGTTGCTGTGAGTACATTAATGATTTTGAGTGTTTTGCATGCTTTGCTGTGTGTATTTGTGATGTGTGTGTTGAATGTAAGCTTAAGGTCAAAAGTGAGCCCCAAGATTTTTGGGTTTTTATTTGTGATGAGTGTTGTGTTGTTTATTTGTAGTGATAGTTGTATGTTGTACTCTGCAGGGTCTGGTGTGAATAGTGTGGATGTTGTTTTGTTTGCCCTTAGTGTGAGTTTGTTGTTTGTCCATGCTTGTATCGCGTGTATGTTATATTTGTTGTTGTGCTATGTGGTGGTTTGGGTGTGATGCGTATATTGTAATGTTGTCTGCATATGTTATGATGTGAACGTTTGGTGGTGGTGCTGGAATGTCTCCAGTGTAAATGTTGAAAAGCGTGGGTGATAGACAGGAGACTTGTCACTGTGGGACTTCGGGTTGTACTCTGCAAGGTCTGGTGTGAATAGTGTAGATGTTGTTTTGCTTGCATTTAGTGTGAGTTGGTTGTTGTCTGTACATGTTTGTATTGCATGTAAGTATGGTTGTATTTGATGTTGTGTTACGTGGTGGTTTGGGTGTGATGTTGTCTGCATATGTTATGCTGTGTATGTTTGGTGGTGGTGCTGGAATGTCTGCGGTGTAGATGTTAAATAGTGTGGGTGATAGACAGGAGCCTTGTGGGACTCCTGTTTTTATGAATTTTTGCTTTGATTTGTGATCGTTGTATGTGGTGTATGGTTTGGTGCTTTTGATGTAGTTGTTTATGAATTTTGTGATTGTTGTTGGTACTTGTGTTTGTGCAAGTTTGTGTATGAGTGTGTGGTGATTGACAGTGCTAAAAGCTTTGGACATGTCCAGTGCTATGACAACTGTGTGGTGTGGTAGTTTTGGTTTGTTGAAACCTGCTGCTATGAGAGTGTAAAGTGTTTGTAATGCTGTGTATGTGGAGTGTTGTTTTTTGAAGTCGTGTTGGTATGTTGTGTTTGGTATGTTGCTTGTGATGTATGGGAGTATGATTTTTTTGCAAGTTTTTGCAAGTGCCGGTATCAGTGAGATCGCCTGATTGATAGGCTATTGTTGATTTTTTGTTTGGTTTTGGAATTGGAATGTAATTGGAGAGTTTCCAACTGTGTGGTATTGTGTTAGTGTTTATAATGTTAGTATAGACTTGTGTGGGGTATTGTAGTACTTTGTTGCCTAAATATTTGAGGTGGTATATGTTTGTGTTGTCAGGCCCAACTGAATTGTTTGTTTTGCTGTGTTGTATTGCTGTGATTGTTTGCTGTACTGTCAGTGTAATGGGTGTGCATTTTAGTTGTTTCATTGCGCGTGTAATTTTGCGGTATGTTTTGTTTGTTTTGTGAGTTGTGGAAAATGTTTGTGGAAATATTTTGCTATACTGAATGGGCGAGTGATTGTTTTTGTGTTGAATGTGATTGCTGTGTTTTTGTCTGTACGTTGTTTTTTGTTGTTGAGTTTTGCTATTGTGTTGTATAGTTTGTTAGAGTAGTGTTTGTGGGTAAAGTGTTTTGAAATATGTTGCTGCCAGATATTTGTTTTATGTTCTGCTATTTGTTTTTGTATTTGTTTGTTTAGCTGTTGTATGTTTGGATGTTTGAAGTTTACTTGTCTGAGTGTGTTGCATTGTTGTGTGAGTTGTGTGATATGTTATGGTAGTGGCCTGTTTGTGTGCTTAATGTGACCTTTGGGAATATGTACCTTGTCTGCTTGAATAATGAGTTTTGTAAATGCTTTGTTTGCTTGATGTATGTTTGTGGTGGGTGGCAATGTTTGTATGTTGTCTTCTATTGGTGCGGTGAAGGCTTGCCAGTTTGCTTTTTTGTTGTTTGTGAATGTTGTTTTGGTGTGATGTCGTTTGTGTGTGTGCATGTTTAGTGTTGTGAGTATTGGTAGGTGGTCTGAATTGAGTGCATGTAGTGTTTGCCATGAGTGGGTGTTGTTGATGTTTGCTGAGATTGTTGTGATGTCTGGAGATGTTTCTTGTTGACTAGTTGCTGTTGGTTTGTGTTAAGTATTGTGTGTTTCAAGTTTATGATTATGTATGATACTGCTTCCCCTCTACAATCTTCTATGAGAGAAAACCATAGCGGGGGGTGAGCGTTTATGTCGCCTGTGATGATTGTGTTGTGGGTGAGTTGGTGTATGATGTGTTGTGTATCTGCTATTTGGTTGTTTTTTGTTGTTGCTGATTGAGTGTCCCTTGGAGAGATGTATATGTTTGTGATGTCTATGTATTGCTTTTGTGTTTTGTGTATGCGTTTTATGAGTAGTTCTGCGGTGTTGTGTGTTTGTTGTGGAATTTGAGTGAGATTGAGTTGGGAAGAGATAGTGTTTTTGTGTATGTAAGTGAGTAGTCCTCCCCCAGTTTTGCCTTGTCTGTCTTGTCTGCACGCGGTGTAGTCCTGTAGTTTTGGTGTGTTTGTTTGCATTGCTTTGAGTTTTGTTTCTTGCACTGTGATGATGATGATGTCTGCTTGAGTTTTGTTGGCGAGCATTCATAGCTCTGTAATGCTTGTGTTAATGCCATTGATATTTATTTGTAGTATTTTTAGTTTTGATTTGGAGTGTTGAGTGTTAGTGTTGTTTTGTGCTTGTTGTGCTGTGGTCTTGGTTGTGAGTGTTTCTTGTTTGTTGTTTGTGTTGTGTTGTTGTGTTTTGGGGTTTTTTTGTTGTTTTGTTTTTGTGGTTGTTGTTTTTTGTGTTTGGTGTAAGATGTGTAATTGGCGGGACCATGTTGGTTGTTGTTTGTATTGTATGAGTGTGGTTTGCCCCTATTTTGCATGTACCCAGTGTGATGTGTGTTTGTTTTTGCATTGTATTAGTATTTGTTTGTTAGTCATGTTTTTGTTGCAAATGTTACATGTGCCGTATATTACTGTAACCCTGGGACCAGGGTTGGTTTTGACGTCCCCTGCGTGCCATATTTGAAGCTTGTGTAGAAAATTTTTTTAAAAATGAGTTTGTTCTAGAAGACCCCCCAAATTTTTATCTTTGGCGAGCCAAAAGGGGAGGGTCGTTGAACACTAAGTTTCCCTTTGCCGACCTAAAAAGGGGTCTAGACTCCCCTGGCTACGCCCATGTATGTATATAATCTTTAATTAAATATAAGATTATGGATTAAAAAGTTTGTGATACTTGATTTTATAATCAAGACCAGTGGCGTGCCCACGGAGAGGGGGCGGCCATCCCCCCCCGAAATCCGGTAAAGTCGGATTTTTTAAC
>JASAMX010016433.1:0-21458 GCA_030248175.1 Microlaimidae sp. YZB2_3
AGCTATTTGTATGGGAGTGACGTTTTTACCCCCAGCTTGGAGTAATGCTAGCGAATCCTGCATCGACGTTAAAAATTATACCAATACCGAGCAGTATTTTTCAAAATTTTTCGAGTACCTTATTACTTTTGGCGTTACAGGTAATTTTACTCAATTGTCTGATTAAATTCACAGTACATGAAGGAATTAATTGCCATAGTGTTGTATAATCAAAATTGTTTACTCAATAAAAAACCCAGGGTCTCTTCTTGACTACGCATTAAAAAGTTTGATTATTTATAAGCATAAAATTAGTTTGAGTTTTTATAAACAGCTGCAGTTCAAACTTGAAACTGAACAATATAACAAACAAAACAAAAAAAATCTTATGATATCTAATATATACTAATCTTGTGTTTATTTTTATTGACCTGTGATTGAATTTATTGTCATACTTGTTATCATAGAACTCCTTATTTTAATATCAGAACCAGCAAAACATGTTTTTTGGGAGGCATTTTTTTGTTTAACTCGGTATGGACGAATTCTAAACCTTCCTCCGAAAGACTGGAGGCAAGTAGTAGTTAGGTAATGCCTCGGAGGCAGGTAGGAGGCAGATAAAACTATTTTGGAGGCAGGTAGGAGAAGGGTGGAGACAGTTGGACCGTTTTTAAAGGATAAAACTAATAAAACAGATAAAACAACTTCTGAGGCACTTTTAAGTGCCTCCTTTAACATAGGAGCAGGTAAAACTGCCTCGGATACAGGTAAGGTGCAGGGTGGAGTCACTTAAAAGTGCCTCAGAGGCAGGTAAGAGGCAGTTGACCTGCCTCCCATGTTAAAGCATATACAAGTTAGGAGGTAGGTATAGAACTCAGCTAAAACTGCCTCGGAGGAAAGTAGGAAGCAGGTAAATTTAGAATAGAGGCAGGTAGGAATCAGGATAGGCAGGTAGGAGGCAGCAAAATTTCCAATGGAGGCAGGTATTAGGCAGATAAAAAACGTTTTTTCCAATTCAGGCAACCGTCCTTACCAGGTTAAGAAGCGGTTTTAATCAAAATATTGGAAAAATTACCCGTTTCTGATCATTAAACCATCTGAGTTGCTGAATGTAAAGCGTGGTTTGCGTCTTAGCGTAAACCAAAACTAGAAAAAACCGGTTATAAATTTTGACATTCAACAGTCTTTGGCTTCGTTATCGTGCAATCGGCGCTAGAAAGAAATACATTTGGTACAATATCTTCGGAAAGAATATTTTCGGAAACATTTTTAAATTCACAACAAATAAAAACTTTGTTTTCTTTAATTTTAAACAAAACCTTAACATTAAGCGAAAATAAAACATTAAAAAAGAAAACTTAAAAAAAACCTTAATAGTTTTAAAAAAATGCCAAATAATTTACTACTCAAAAAAGATATTTTTTTCCGAAAATATTTTGCAGAAGTTACTCCTTCCGGACACCGTTCAATCTTTATAAAACACTTTTTGCGTTTTTTTAATCTTAATTTCGGCCACCGGCTGTTGTTTTTGCCAGGCATAAAATTATGTAATAAAATACATTGTCTAGATACATTGTCCTGTATTGATTTTGATGTATATTGTTGATTTACATAAGTTTGCGCGTGGAAAGCACAATAGACAATAGCACGTGGTCGAACTTAAGGCTGGCCGATTTTAAGTCAGTTATATTAATTAAATCATTTTTAGAAATAATGGTATTTTTAGGTTTCGGGAATCGGCGCATTCCGTGCGGGGATCTAATGTTTTCCGGTCACACCATCGTTTTGTCATTCGTGTATTTCCTATTTCTGCGCTATACGCCGCGAAGACTATTCGCCGTGCGATGGCTGATGCTGCCGATATGCGTTGGGAGCGTTGCGGCTTTGCTGGTCTCTCGTGGTCACTACACTATAGACGTCCTCGTTGGATACTGGCTCAGCAGCTTGTGTTTTTGGTCCTACCACGAAGTTTTCGATCTGAAGGGCGGTCGGCGGGAAAACTCCAGCGAAACGGGTTATGCGAATTTTCCGATGCGAACGCTTTGGTGGTACTGGGGTGCGTTTTGGTTGGAAAAGAACATTCCCGAAGGTCCGGTACCTAACGAATTAAATTGGCCCTTTCCTTGGCCGAAACTTTGTGTCGACTATGTGTACAGAATGAGTCAGTTTTTAAAACAATAAAGATCTGATATATTAATAAATCTTTTAAATGGTTATTTTTATTTATTGATTGTTGTTTTTTATTCAAATTCTGTTAATAACTTAATTATAAGCTGGCCTTTTTGAATATGTGTTGTAGAATTTTGATTATTAGTTAGAAATACACGAGTAAGAAATTAAAACTAAAAACCATTAACCACAAAATGGGACGGCGTCTTTAAAGCCGCAAGTAGGGAACTTGGATCCATCGTAAAAATTTTTGACCTTTTTTTAGGCTTCGCTTAGGTTTAGGTATAGGTTATATCGATTTTTATTTTCGGCTCCAAGTTCCCTCGATTCCATCGACCCTAAACCCAGAAACGTTGATTTCGACGATTGTTATATCAATGTATAACTGACATTAACCCTATCGTTTTTATAAATCATTCGTACCGTTAGCAAACTACGCTCACTTGAAGCTTTTTTTCAGTCTAGACTACTTTTCAGATATTTTAGTGTTGCAAAATTTCACGTTTAATGAAATTGATAAAACTAACAAATTTTGAATTACTGTTAACCGACTTTTTTATTCTAACATGACTTTTTAAATTTTACTTTTGATCGAGTTTTTTTCTTGCCACTATCAAAAATAATTTCGGTAAAATTAAATAATTTTAATGAATCTCACAAAACTAAGAGATTTCGGATTACTTTTATTTTTACTCGACTTTTAAACTTAAATTGCCTTTATTTGTAGTCTAGCTTGATTATTGAAATTTTATTTATTTAAATTTTTACTTAAGTTTTTTTGCTACAAGTTGTCAGATCACAAAATCGTGATTATCAATCGATTTTCCGTCGTCAGTTAAATATATGTTTCTAATTTCAACTTATATAAAGTTGATTCGGCCGAGTTATTCAAAATCAAAGAAGCGTTAGGAAGTTACTCACTAGCTCACTTACTTACTTACTTACTGATCTGAAGATAAAATCCGGCGGCCCACGGCCGCCGGAATTACTCTTTCCAATAAGCCTGAGCCAATTCAAAGACAAAAATTTGTTAAGTTTCAAAATCAATAGGTCCATTCTTTGGTGAAAATGCATTGTCCAGTATAAAAATGTCCATAAAGTTTTTTTCGAAAATTCAACCCCTTTACGATATTCCCCGGGGTATAAGGATAAGCTTTCCAATGATACCTCATTTATCTTAATCCTTTGAATAGTTCGGAAGGAGTTAGGGAACACACACAAGCACACAGACTACACACACACACACACACACACACACACACACACACACACACACACACACACACACACACACGCACGCACGCACGCACGCACGCACGCACGCACGCACGCACGCACGCACGCACGCACGCACGCACGCACGCACGCACGCACGCACGCACGCACGCACGCACGCACGCACGCACGCACGCACGCACGCACGCACGCGCACGCGCACGCGCACGCACACGCACGCACGCACGTACGCACGCACGCGCACACGCACACACCACATTATGTTTATTTATATATAGATTATTTAAATTAATTTAGACAAAATTTAAATAATATAGATTCCCGGTCTTGTGATCGTTTGAGTGACTTTGTTGCGGACATTCTGAAAAACTTGTTTGAAAAAAACAGTTTTTAGAAACTCTGAATATCAAATTAAACAAATAGACTGATAGAGAAAATAAAGTATACAAATAAAATAAACTGATCAAAATGAAATTATATTCAGAAAATTAGCTGTAAATTATAACAGAGGTCCAGAGCTCCAAAATTGTGTTTTTCTTTGGAACTTCAAAAATATAAGTTCTGCTTCGAAGTTATGAAAACCGGAGCTCGAAGCTTTGAGGGTGTAAGTGCACAGTGCACTTGAGTAAATCATAGAAATTCATTGTAGGCCATTTTTAAACGTAAGATTTGGATCCCGCATAGGATATTAAATGTTTAATTTTATAAAATTTTAAAATTTATCTTTTAAAACTGGTTAAATAAATGATAATTCGAAGTTGATTAGTACAATATCAGTTATCAATAATTTTATTGATTATTGATTAGTAAAAAATAAATATCAATTATTTTATTTTGACCAGTTCTGCAGTCTTGAAAAAAAGCACTGTTTGTAAAGCTAAAAGAAAATCCGATTGTAAAAACTATTTTGCGCAAAATAGGATGCTCATGTGATTGAAAATGTCAACTTATTTAGCATAAAATTTGTTTTGGTATTTGGACCTATCGCGAAATCAAAATTTTTTTGAACATAATTAATTTTATTGAATTTTTTCAGAAACTTGAGATCTAACAACATATTAAAACAATACCAAGTATCGTTTTAAGCTATTTTTTGTGTAACTTAGGTTTTTAATTGCTAATTTTTAATCGGAAGAAACTTTTTTAAGGCTTTAATACATAAAGCCGCTAAAATTTTTCTAAGATATGTTTTATTATTTATCTGACTGAAATTCGTCATGAGTCGTGATGGGACGACTGATTCAAATTTTGTTTTTCTAGGTAAATAAAATCAATTCAACATATTTTGAATACAAGCTTTTAAATGTTTTATTGATACAACGTGTAGCTTAACCGTTTTTAATTAATTGAAGATAAAATATGGGACACACAAATAAACACATAAACATTAACTCGGAATTATTTTGAGCTGTCTTGTTGATTATTAAATAAAATGTTGAAGGTATTTATGGCACTAAAAACAGGATTGTTATACAAACAAATTTATTCTTGTCTTTTCAATCCGATAAAACACAGGAGCGAAAAAATGGGTGACGGAAAAAAAGCACCCGTGGCAAAGGCGGAAAAAAAGCACCCGGTGTTAAGGCGGAAAAAAAGCACCCGTGCGCGTGGCGGAAAAAAAGCACCCGCCCTTAACCCGGAAAAAAAGCACCCGAAGGGAGCTTATGACAAATATCGTGTAGCGACGTTTATTTATTACGTTATCAGTATTATAAAACTTAACTTAAACATTTTGTAGCCTTTAGCGGTTATTTATATTTAGTCAATGTAAGATTTTTATTTGGTTGATAAACACAAGATTGAATTAACAATTATTTGTTAATAAAATAATCAAAAATAAAAAGAATTAATACATTTCTTGTGGTCAATTGGTTAATTGTATGCTAACAAATTGCAAGCAATTTATGTTAACTACAAATTCACACAAACTTTTAATTTGCGGTTTTTTATCTATTTCTTTGTGAAATCATAACAAATATGCTACAGTAATGTTTTATGTCATAATTTGCCGCAGGACAATAATAAAATGGATAATTACGCGATAAAGCGAAAGTTCGCGCACGACCACTAAAATCTCGCGCACTATAATCTTACCACTTAATAAAGTTAGCGTTTACAAATGTATAATGGAAAACAGTAAAACGAAAACAGTGCTAGAAAATATTTGAACATTTTATACACAATTCCCTTTAATTTAATTTGTACATTTAGCAGCTTTTTTAAGTTTATATTGGTGGTGCTGGTTTTAACATTTTTCAAAGTAAAGTAGTGGTGTGTTCGCAATTATATCACATAATAAATTTGAAATTAGGTCAAGCCGTTCACATTAATTAGGTCAAATTGTTTATAATAATTAGGTAACTATATAAACGGGAACGGGACACGAGGGTACTGGACACGAGGGTACTGGACACGAGGGTACTGGACACGAGGGTACTGGACACGAAGGTACTGGGCTTAAAAAAATTGCGTTCGCCACAACCTCGCAACAAAAGCGATTTATTATGCAAAGGGGGACACGAAGGTACTGGACACGAGGGTACTGACGAACAAAAATTAACTTTCCCGCATAAAGCGGGATAAACTTATCGATAACAATAGTTTGTTTTACTTAAAAATCATTTAGTTTGTTTGACTGACTTTTAAAAGGTAGGATTATAAAAAAATTATTGAGAAGAAATAACACAAAAATAATAATTTTATAACATTAAAACATTTTTGTGTTATTAGCCTATATTTTTGTGCATCTTTTTAAAATAATAATTAGCTTTAAAAATGCTGACAATCTATGAGTAGACTCGAAAGACAATAACAATTAAGGTTGCTGTTATGCCTTGATTGTGCTGTCAAAACATTTTTGTGGTTATTTTTCGTGGTGTGTAGAAAAAAACAACCTAATAATGTCTTCGGAAAAAATAACTGCAAAAATAATTGCAAATAATTCTGCTATTAATAACCTTTTAGTAAAACATTTAGGTAAAATATTTTTCGAAAAACAATTGCTTGCCTTTCTAAAAGTAAATTATTCGGTATTTTTTAAAAGCACACTTTTATTAAAATATTATGATAAAGTTTAGCTTATTTTTTGGGTTTTGCTTAGGCTTATGAAAATAAAGTTTACTGTGCAATGATGGGGTTTTAAAGACCCCAAAGATCCGTTGTTGGATTATTTAACTCAAGACTCTATTCTCAATTGTAATTTCATAAAATATCATACATAAAAAATCTAACATTTGTATGTTTTTGGGTTTTAAAAGCACATTTTGTTTGTCTTGTTTTAAATGATCAACATGGTTTCAAGTGAATTCCCTTAGCTTAATTGGACTAAAAAAGACAAGAAAATATTTTTTTTACATTTTAACTACTGAAATTTGTTTTTGCAGAAGTTATTTTTTCCAAAGATTTTATATCAAAAAAATCTATTATTTTAATCAAGAGTCGATGAAAAGAGTTTAAATAAATAAATAAAAAAATGACACCGAAAAAACTGTGAAATTCGCTTCGTGTTTTCACATAAGTAGGGTAACTGACTTAATTTCGGCCACGCCTTAATTTCGGCCACCAATTTAGGGTGTTAGAAAATTGGCTTATTTTTAAAACAAAAAAGAACTAGCACAAAAGTAACTGAATTAATGTTGAATAAAGTGTTTTTGCAAAAGTTTTTTATTTTTGTTATTCTGCATTATCAACATTTTCATACAAAAAGTAAATTTTTTGTGATTTTCCTAATTTTTGCTTTGTGTTTAAACTGCATCAAATTTAGAACGAAGCAATATATAACCTTAAAATATCTTCTATTTAAGGCTCAAAGTTGTTAATTTTCATGTTTTGATATTTTCTTCAAAATCATTTTGCAATGCGTTTAACTAAGTGCGCATTTTAAGATTCCGTTAATTTCGGCCACCTGAAAATTTAGGTGAAAGAACCTGCCGTTTTTTGCTGTTTTTAAATATCATTGTACTACCGTATTTATAAAAAATTTTTTTTGCTCGTTTGACTTTGTTTTGACGTTTTTTAAGCCAAAAATAAAAAATTGAACAAAAAATACAAATTATTAAAACTTGTTTTTTTAAGGTTTTGACATAATTATTTAAAGTCTTGCTAATAACTATTAAAGTTCGCAAACGGGAAAAATTAATTTATATGTACCAAGAACAATACCTAAGGGTAAATTTGCAACCTTTAGAAATTTTTATTGTTCGTTTAAGCAATAGTTATGGCCAGTTTTTTGTAGGTGGCCGAAATAAATGGCACGCGCCTTAACTTCGGCCACTTTAAAAAAAAGGTTTAAACCTTCACTGATTTTTAATTGTAACAGAAATATTCAAATTTTGCACTGGAATAACAAATATAGCTATTGTTTGATTTTTAGGCCAAATTTTGGCTTGATTGAAAAAGCCTGAAAAAACTTATTCAAAAAAATAAAAAAAGGTGGCCGAAATTAAGTCAGTTACCCTATATGTTTTAGAAAAAAACAGTAATTAAATAACTTCTTGGCGTTCTCATTCCACTCATATTAATATTAATTCTTTAGTTTTTTGGTTTTTGAAGCTCCAGAGGTTTGGAGTAAGCTTCAAACATTATTATTGTTTTTATTAAAAAGCCATTGTGTAAATTGTACGTAAAATCACCTTTAAAAAATTCGTTCAATTCGTTTTTATTTAAACTATTTACGAAGTTTTTGATTATAAATTGCATTATATTTAATACAGCAAAAATGTTATTTATAATTAAAAACGAACCGACTTATGTAACGTTTAATTGTGACGCATTCAAACGATTAAAATTGAGTTCAGCTCATTCAGTTTAAAAAATTTACATATTTGTGCCAAACGTATTTTTTCTTAGCTCAGTACCCTCGTGTCCAGTACCCTCGTGTCCAGTACCCTCGTGTCCAGTACCCTCATGTCCAGTACCCTCGTGTCCAGTACCCTTGTGTCCTAGAATCATATAAACAAACAACTTTTAATTTCAATTCGATGTTTTGTGTTTCTAATTCAATAATTTACCAAATTTGATTATAATCGTTAAAAAATGGCTGATTTCGGTGATGCGGAACCTTTTAAAGTTTTAAGTAATTGTAATCGACACCCAAAAAACGAACATCGACACCCAAAAAATAACGAACAATGATTTATAAAAAAATTACTCACTTTATAAAATAAAAAAATTCAAATGGCTCAATTTAGTGCTTAAATCCTTAAGCCTTTGAGCTATATTTTCAAAATAAACCATGTCTTGGTGTCTTACGCGAACGTGATCGGTGCGCAATGTTGAATTATGCTTATGTGTTGTATGTTTTCTGGAATAAAACTGACTTTGACTTAAAAACAAAAATAAAATATTTAATATTTAAAACTTTCGTAAAATTATTTTTGTTTTTTACGCAAATATATGATTCAATTTGAAAATATTTATTTAAAAATTCTAACATTAAACTACTTAAAAGGTTTGCTATCTATAATTAACAACATTGTAAGGTCAAAATTAAAAAAAATTCCTAAAAAACAAATGTATATACAATAGTGATAACGTAATAAATAAACGTCGCTGCACAAGATTTGTCATGCGCTCCTTTCGGGTGCTTTTTTTCCGCCTTGCGCTCGGGTGCTTTTTTTCCGCCTTGCGCGCGGGTGCTTTTTTTCCGCCTTAGCCTCGGGTGCTTTTTTTCCGCCTTTGCCACGGGTGCTTTTTTTCCGTAAACCAAAAAAATATATATTATGAAATCATAAAACTCTATTTATAATAAAATTTTATAAAAATATGAGTATTTTTATATTGGTTATATAAAAAATTTTATGAAACTTTGCCCAAAGGTAGATAAAATTCTCATTTTTTTATAATAATTACTGTTCCTATTTTAACGTTTTGTTTGTAAGGTTGTAAATTGGAAATCGTTACCGCACATTCTTTAAAAAACACTCCAGAATGTTTTTGTAGTCCAGGTAAAACATGTATTTCAAAATTTTTTATATTTGTAAAAAAGTTAATTAATGAGTATGTAAGCGACATTTTGGTATTCATATACACTGCTGTTCGATATTTTGTACAAACATTGAATAACATACGAGTAAATAATGCTACATCGTCTTCATATAATGGTATTATTATGTTTATTTCACTTTTACGTAAGTGAGACTTCTCGAACATAGCTTTGCAACTTTTTAATCCCCTTAATTCTTGGGTTGAAAAACCGCGCGAGAAAATACTAAATGTACTGTTTATCATGCAACATACATCAGCTGCACGCACCCATGCCATTGCAAATTAAACAAAAACTTAATCAAGTTATTTATTTACGTGATTTACGAATTGCATATATTTTTAACCTTTTTTGCATACCTTTGCTTTTTTACATGGGCGTTATACATAATTATGCAAATTAAACGAACGACATTATACAAATTGTGCACGTTATGCAAATTAAACGGCATCGTAATTAAAGTAATCAAAGTATTTATTACATAATTCACAAATGGAATATATGTTTAACCCCTTCTTGCATACCGTTACTTTTTTACATGGCCGTTTTACACGCGTTTTTTGCTAATATTGTTAACAAAAATTTAGCTCATTATTTACAAAACTCTACCTATTGGGCGTGCAAAACGACTACTCATTTTTTTAGATTTTCAAAGGTTTTTTTTAATTATACAAAAATACATTATCATAACCGAAATATTAATAAATAAAAATTTAAAACGATTTTTCAAAATTAAATCCACTGTAACAAAATACATTTAAATTAATTAAAAAAAAGATGAAGAACAAATTATACGGAATGTGTAGATCCAATCCAACCAATATGCATACGTATGCATATTTTTATATTTTTTTTTAAATTACCGCACCGCGTATATTTTTTTAATTATGAATACGTTTGCATATTGGTTGGATCCAAACATATCCCGTATATTGCTCGATATTTCTCATTTTTTTATGAATTAATTTTCATGTATTCTTGACTGTAATTAATTTATTGATAAATTTTAAATGTGTTTGATTTAAAACTCAAATCCACGCCATGGAGCACCACTTAAACAATTTTTTGGCTACGCCTCTGACCTATTCCAAATCCTCTAAAACTAAATTTGTAATTTTCTAAATATTGAAATTTATTTGTTTTTGTAATCATACGAATGCTCTTAATAGGTTAATTTCAAAAATAGAGCAGCTATATTTTATAGGGGTTTTTATTGACTCATTAATTCATCTCCTAAAATATAAGATGAGGAATTTTATGACTTTATTATAATGCCGTCGTCGTCGTACTTACATCAAAGCAACGGTCATATGAAGACGGTACTCACCACGGGTTCACAACAGACGTGACAAGCGATCGCCATAGAGTAGTTAAAGATTTAAAGTTGATTTATTTCGCTGCCGTTTTAAAATTTATTTGTTAAAATTTTCATCATCGTGAACATTTAGGGAAATAGCTCCCAAACATGAGGGTAACCAGGTGGGAAAGTGTCCAGGGGGTCAAGACCCACTTACCCTTTTGGGTCGGCAAGGGTAAAAATCTCGGGTTAGACCGCTCTTTTGTGTCGGCAAAAATAAAAATTTAGTTGTCCAGAATAAAAATTTAGTTGTCCGGTTTTTATATCGAACGAAACAACTCATACTTAAAGGTGTAGTCCTTTAAAAGATTGGGTTTTAAAGTAGTGCTCTACCGGTGAAACTGATTTCTGGTGTTCTTTCTTTTCCAAAACCATCTTAATGTTTCTGATTCATTTAAAACTTGACGAGATGTTGCTGTTTTAAACCAAAAAACCCTATGAAACTTCATTTTTTATTATAAAATATTACCCAAATTTCATGCAAATTGTCTAAGTTAAAATTTGTATTAGATAAAATTATTAGATGGATCAGAAAAGTTGAGATATTTTGGGAAATTAGCTAATAGGGCAGCAAATTTTTAAATTTCGATTTCAATGGTGAACATAAAAAAATTACAAACCCTAATTTAAGAAGATGCAATCAATTTTTAATAAAACAAGTGGCCCTATAGGACCCTTTCTGATAAAAATACGTTGTCCAGCATAAAGATGTTCATGTCATTTTTTAATTTCAGCTTTCCCACGACATTTTCCAAACTATAAGTTTTCCAATGATATGTCATTTAGACCAATTTATTTTGTGGCTACGACAGAGGGTGCATTATTTTTTAGTAAAAAAAAACACTGTCCAGCATAATGATGTCTATTTTGATTTTTTTCAAAAAGTTTTAATTTTAGACTCTTCATTGACTAATATGTCTCACCAATAAGCTTTACCTAATTCAGAGACAAATTTTTTTGTTTCAAAACCCATAGGGTTTACTCTTTGGTGTAAACGCGTTGTCCAGTATAAAGATGTCCATGTATAAATTTTCGATATTTCAAACCCATTTACGACATGTCCCAGGGTATAAGCTTTCTAATGATACCTCATTTACTTTAATCCGTTGGGTGGTTAGGAAGGAATTAGGGAACATACACACACACACAAACACACATATACGTATACACACTCACATATTGCGTCTATTTATATATAGATTTTATGTTTACGTGTTTCTGATTGCAATAAAGTTTATATTGGCCAAACCGTTCGTTTTTTAAAAAATCGGTTAGAAGAACATAAAAAAGATTCCCGTTCAGCTTTAAAAGAACATATTGACAATACTAATCACGAAATAGATTTTTCAAATGTAAAAGTTTTAGATCGAGCCAGAAAACCAACAACAAAATTCTTTTCCAACGAACATCTCACCAAGGAAGCAATATCCATCAACATTTGCTCGCCGGATAAATCGCTAAACATCGCAAAAACCGAAATTCATGCAGCATTCAAATCCAGCGCCAAAAAACATCTTTCTTTGCCAATTTGAACGTTTTATTACTCTAATTATGAACGCACGTCTACTTTCGACACCCACACCTTGTCTAATTATGTTTAGTTTTACCGTTTTACTAAGACTCTTTTTGCTTTATCAGTGACCATTGCTCTACCAAAATCAATGTTTCGAAGAAAATGATTGAGTTTTATTTCAAACTTATACTTGGTCTTACTAAGACTCTTTCTGCTTTATCAGTGACAA
The DNA here is from genome assembly GCA_030248175.1 of Microlaimidae sp. YZB2_3. Classification (NCBI taxonomy): domain Eukaryota; kingdom Metazoa; phylum Nematoda; class Chromadorea; order Desmodorida; family Microlaimidae; species Microlaimidae sp. YZB2_3. The sequence continues at coordinate 12,467 of JASAMX010016433.1, forward strand.
AAAACATTTTTTTTTTTTACCAAAATTGGTCGTTTGAAGCAAAAATTACGTTTTTATTTTAAACTTATACTTGGTTTTACTACGACTCTTTTTGGTTTATCAGTGACAAATCTTCTTTACCAAATACATCGTTTGAAAGAAAAAAGATTGCGTTTTATTCACACTCTATTAAAACTTTTTTGTTTAACAGTTATAATATTAGGATAAATGTTTTTTGAAAATGATATTGTTTTACTTATTTTTCCACTTATATATTTAAAAACTCTAATCAACCTTTTGATATTCACACCATTTTGTTTACCAATGATAGTGTATTGTATTTCAGTTTTTGTAGTCTTATGTAAATTATGTATCTGTTTTAGATTTCCTGACGAAGAAACACGCTGTTGTTTCGAAACGTAGATAAATAAATATATTTCTACTATACTGAGGAAAAAGCCTGGAAAAACACATTTCTTATTTAAAATGAATCCTCAGAAATCTGCAAAAATTCAAATTCTAATTTTTTGTTTTATATAAGACACTTTTTAAGCAAACAGTCACAAAATGTGAAAAAGACAAATTTTTAAAATATCCATCCATATAAAACAAGTCCATGTGATGTTTATGAGCAGGACATAGCATATGGTGTTATTTTCTTAAAAAGAATATAAAAAAACTTTTTTTTAAATGTTTTTTAATGCAAGTTAAAGCAGAAACTTTAAAAATTTTAAGTAAGAATAACAAATTCTACAAGAAAAACTATAAATTTTAGAAAAATAAGCATAAAAAAATTTCATTAAAATTTCTAAAAAGGGGGGAAGTACCCCCCTTTTTAATTTTTAGATTTAAAAATTACTCAACATTGTATCATTTGGAAATTATTTTTAAAAAATTTTAGACAAAAAAACTACATATAATGTATATAATGCCCCCTTTTATTTGCAGATTTCAAAAAGTTATCAATGATTTTCGAAAATTTTCTAAAGGGGGGAAAAATAGGGGTGTAAACTTCACAGACGTGAAGTAACTAGCAAGCATTAAAAAACACCTACCACACCTACTACACCTACTAATCCGACGGACCGACCGAGGGGTGAAAGTCCTCTTGTTACTAAAAATTTCCCTAAGCAACCTAAGCAAAACCTTAAAATCAAGCTAAATTTAATGTTTTGTTTGATTTTGAGGTTTTGCTTAGGTTGCTTAGGTCGGTCGGTGTAGTAGGTGTAGTAGGTGTGGTAGGTGTCTTTTAGTGCTTGCCAAGTAACTTTTGATTCGAAAACCGGTTCCCGGAAATTTCGTCTTCTACATCTCGTCTTTCAACATCTCGTCTTCTACATCTCGTCTTCGGAAAACTCGTCTTTTAAACATCTCGTCTTCGGAAAACTCGTCTTTTGGATGCGATTTTGTAAACGCACTTTTCAAAGGACAAGTTTCCCTTATTTTTTGACTAAAACAATGCATTGAAAACCTTTTTTACCTAAGCCTAAGCAAAAGCCAAAAATCAATTAAAATTTTTATCATGATAAACTTTTATTAAATGATTTATTTAAAAAACTGAAAACCTAAGCCTAAGCAAAACCTAAAAATCAAGCAAAACTTTATCATTGTAAATTTGTATTTAATGATGCTTTTTAAACTGAATAGTAAAAACCTTATTTTTTTCCTAAGCCTAAGCAAAACCCAAAAATCAAAGAAAATTTTATCATTGGGGTCGAAACTCGCATTTTTGAAAGTACGTTTACAAAATCGCATTCAAAAGACGAGTTTTCCGAAGACGAGATGTTTAAAAGACGAGTTTTCCGAAGACGAGATGTAGAAGACGAGATGTTGAAAGACGAGATGTAGAAGACGAAATTTCCGGACACCTCGAAAACCATTTAAAGTCGGAGTCGGTGGAATTTAGTGTTTGCCTAAAAAATAAAAATTGTAAAAAAACTGCGGAAATCGCAAGGATAAGAAAGAAGAGAAAAAGTCATAAACTGGTTAACGTTTAAAAACTAAAATAATGGGTCTCAAGTGCCAAGGAGAGGTATGTTAAAAAATAAATAACAAAATTGGGTTCAAGAATTGAATAATTTTACAGCTTATTTGTCTCAAAAAATAGCAGGTTAAGCTGGTACAAGTACTAAACGTGTACCAAAAATCAGTTTGAGAATTCCACCAAACAAACATTAATAAAAAACATGTTTCTAGGTCAATTCTGACTTTGCGATTTTAATTTTGGGCATTAAAAAGTGATTAAACTACCCTTTAAGAAAGTAATTGGTGTTATATAGCCAAAAATGACCTTTTTTCAAAATACATTTGTGCTTTAATGCTTTAACCTATATGAATGAATATTTGTTAGATTGCCGAGAGTCTGGTGGTTCTAAAAATAATTTTACCTTTTTTCTGGTCTTCACCAATTTTGTACAGCAACCGCTTAAAAATGTATCAAAATTCAGCCGTGATTTTGGGTGGTCCATGTGACTATCGAATTTATAATTTTTTTGTAAATTTTTAGATTCTCCGGGCTTCCAGCAATGTTAAAACAAAGTTTTTATTTTAATTTAGCGGTTAATTAAAATTTTTTCTTAACAGTAAAAATTGTTTACGCAAAATAGGTACAAGTTCCATGCGTGTACCAAAATTCGATTTGACTGATTCAAAAGTAATTACAAATTGTAAAACATCTTTATAGCATAAATCGAACACGTAGACCTCATTTTTGTAGTTATTTTTCGGATTCGAGCTTTTTAAAAAAAGTTATGAGCCAATTTGTACCCAAAAATTGCCCTTTTTTGGCATGTACAATTTATGTTATTAAGAAATTTTTTTTATTAAGCCTTTAATCGAATTAATATTATTTTTTTTGTATTACCAAGTGTCTGGCAGTTACAAATATATTTTTATTATTTTCATCGTAACTACCAATTTTTTAAAAGGAACCGTTCAAATACCTATCAAATTTTAGTTGTGAAAAAATTAAAATTTTGAAAAACAACTTATTTTGATAAAAATCAATTATATTACAATTTTGTTTAATTTTTAAGTTTTGCTTAGGCTTAGGAACAATATATCGGTGAAAAACTAAATTTAAATTAGCGTTTAAAGTGAAACAAATTTTCTTGTCCATGTTTTGGTGGTCCATGTGACTTTAATTTTTTTGAAATTTTTTGTGTTTTTCAGACGATAAGCATTGTAAAAACATAGTTTTTAATTTACTTTGTTAGTTTACAAATTTTTTTTCTTAACATCATAAATTGCACTTGCTAAAAAGGCCATTTTTTGGGTATAAATTGGCTTCTAACTTTTTATCAATAGCTTAAATCTTATAAATAACCACAAAAATGAGATCTACGTCTTCTATTTAGGTTAGAAAAATGTTATAAAAATATTGTCGTTTTTTGCCTATGTTTTACCCTATATTATCAAAAATCGTGTTTCAATCATTTTTTAAAGTTTAAAAACGAGATATTCAAGTCAAAATTGACCTGTAAACATGTTTTTATTTAGTATTTGTAGCGTCAAAAGCTCTAATCGATTTTTGGTACACGTTAGTACCTGTACCGGTTAAGGTGCTGTCCAACGGTTCTCTAAATCAATAAATTTGTTATTAAGTTAGTCATTGTTCCCGATGAAAATTAATTTTGAAAAATTTTCTGTGTTAACAGCTTTTCAAAATACCTTAAATTATTCTGATCAGTTCATAAATCGCCAATATATTCCCGTGAATACAAGTCCCATGTTCCATGTTACCGAATTGACTTTTCCAAAAATGAAATACACACCTCCTAAGTAAGCCTAAAATAACTATAAGCTATAAGGCGAAAATTAATTGGTCTTATGAAAACGCTTTTGAGGTATATTTGTCGAGGTTGTTGTTGTTGCATTACCTAACACTTATCTTCTCTATGCAGATTATGCAAAGGGCAGACGCCAAGACAAGCCTAGAAGGGCGGAAAAATTTGTCAATGTTACCTGAGTTCACCAAAAAATGTCAATTTTTGGTGTGTACAATTTAGAAAAATTTTGTGAAATGACAAAATAAATGAAAAATTACATTTTTTAGATTGCCAAAACTTAACAACTTGAGTACAACTTTAAAAAATAAAAAAAAACATAAAAAATTAATGGTCAGTACAAGTCCCATTCGTGAACCAATTATCAATTTCACTGATCGAAAAGTAAAATACGCATATAAAACATTTGTATACCTAGCCCGACCGGATCCGTGATTTTGGATTCGGCTAGACTGTACCGGATCTGGGCCAAATCTGTACAAAATATTTCAATAATAATACTGTTTTTTAATAATAAAATAAAATGATAAAAACGTATTTTATGGGTTTAACATAATCCAAATAGCCTCAACAAAGCAAAAAATGGTATAAGCTTGGAATTTTTAAATGGTACCAATAAAAAATATATTAAAATAATCAAAAAATTATAAACAAAATTATAAATTAATGTTACATAATTATAAAAATTTTTAGTTAAAGCTATATAGCCACATGTTGTTTCAGTTTTCTTTGATTGTAAACTTTTTAGATGAAACATAAAAAGTAAGCACTTAATTATATACTGTGCTGTGTCTTTTTATATCCACATCAGCAAGTTATTAGGATACCAGGGAAGTAATCACCAGAACTGACACATAAGCTTTATAAGGCGACTATGAAACGCGCTATAACAGCTCATATGAATAGCCTGTGATTTCAAGCTGAATAGGTTGAAGCTAAAAATAAAATATTATTAATTTACACATAACCACTATCTCAAATAGCACAATGTGAACTTAATGTTTGCCAGTGATTTCAAAACAACAATTAAAGGTGCGGTGCAGAGTCAAATTTGTTGTCTTTGATTTTGATAATTTTTTGTGAAAACCTTACCCCTGTCTTCAATAGCCAACAAAAAATTTTTTAACAAAATATCTCCAGTGGTTCAAGAGTTATGACCACCCAAGAATGGCGTTTTTTGACAATTCTGTACGTGACAAATTGCTCAATAAGTATAACGATTTACGTTACAAATTATGCACTCAAAAAAAGCGGCTACTTTCTACTTTAATTTGATACCTTAATCGTTAAGATTGGTGCAATATTTGTTGAAATACTGCATTTCCCATACAAAAAACAGTAACTTTTTTGTTATAAACACCAAACTATGGCAGTGATTTTGTGAAGTTTACCCACCCTTGCTTTCCTTCACTTCATGTTTTTAGTGAAAAAATCGAGAGTTTTATCCCCTTCAGGGTTAGCATTTACCCCCCCAAACCGCCCCCCCAAATGAAATTCTGGGCACGCCACCATAGGTCACCGAAGGGGGGGTGGGGGGGGGCCACCCCCCCCCCTACGGCCTCTGAGACCTATCCCCCCCCTAAGGCCCATTTTTGACCCCTCCCCCCCATCGACCCCTTGAACCCCTGACCCCCCCCCGCAGGCCCATTTTTGACAACCCCCCCTCACTAGAAAATCCCAAAAAATGCTTAAAAAATGGTCAAATTTCGTCAAAAAATTGTCAATTTTGGTCAAAAAAATGGTACCCGGGGTGTGACCCCCCCCCCCTGCTTTTTTCCAAAAAAAACCCCCGGGGGTGTGACCCCCCCCCCTGGAGTTCAAAAACCTCCACACCCCGGGGTGTGGACCCCCCCCCCTGAGCCGTCGAAGGTCGGTGACCTATGCACGCCACTGTTCTAGACCCCCCAAATTTTTATCCTTGGCAACCCAAAATGGGGGTTAAACTCCAAATTTTTCCCTTTGCCGACCCAAAAAGGGGGTCTATACCCCCCTGACTACGCCCATGTATGTATATAATCTTTAATTAAATATAAAATTATGGATTAAAAAGTTTGTGATACTTGACTTTATAATCAACTTTTGGATCATATTATAATACAAGTTAAATTAAATATTTTTGGGGTTTTTTAATTATTGAAATAATTCAGTTGGGTTTATTATTTTAAATTAATTACTATTTTGTGTTTTATAATTGTTGATTTGTTAATGTTTTTTTTTAAATTTTAAAATTTTATGTTAGGTATATAAAACAACTATGTCATTGTTTTCATAATAAAAAAACATACTGTGGAGCTAGTTGGTTCCTCTTGAGGAGGCAACGACCAACATTACAAAACTTAAATTTTGGATTTTATTTTTTAGCACTTAAAAACCAAAATATTAGTAGTGATTGAGCTATAAAAATTAAAAAAAGAATATATTATGAAAATTTCTAAAAAAGTTACCAAACCAACTGTCATGATGATCCCCTGATCCTATACTAGCCTTATTTTTAAAACCTTTAGCAAATGTTCTTGCTGAGCCTTTAACTATAATTTTTAAAAAATAAAAGTGTAAGTAGTTAAAAAATAATTTTAAATAGTTATTTGATTTAAAAAAATGATAAAAACAATTTATTGTTTAAAAAACTTTATTAAAAGGCAACAAGAAAGAAATTTGCATATACTTACATATATCAACCAAAAACTGATTTGCAGGTAATGTAAATTTTTAAATAAAAAAAACGACAAAATACAAAACAAATAAATACATAAAAAGCTTAGGAATTAAATTAAATATAATGAACAAAATCACAAGCACAACCAAAAAACAAAAGGACCCATTGTAACTATGGGTCAAAACATTTATCCCATCCTGGGATTATTTATAACATTAGTCAAAATTTTTGTTGGGAGTGTCAAAATAAAATAAAATAAATTTTATTATATTTATGTAAAAAACTCATATCCAGACAAGATCCGGTTTTTTAAAATAAAAATCTGGCCAGACCAGACTGGATCCGAAAATGACTGATATACCGAATCCACCAGACCAGATTGGATATCCAGTTGGGCCCTATGTATACCCAAATTGGACTTGTAGACCTCAACTTTGAGGTTATTTTTTTCGATTTAAGTCTTCTGTAAAAAGTTATAAGTTCATTTAAGCCCAAAAATTACCTATTTTGGTATGTACAATTTATGTTGTTAAGAAAAATTTTTGTTCAGCAACAAAATCAATTAAAAATTATATTTTTACATTGCTAAAACTCTGATACTTATTACAAATTTTAAGATTTTTTATAATTATACATTTAAAACATGTGTTTAAACGTTAATAAAAGGATAATAGTGTTTTTTGTAGTTTTATTAAACGGGATAATTGATTTGAAATCGAAAAACTAAGATAAATTGTTAATTTAAACTACCCGCGTCACCGGAAAATTTTAGTTTTTTAACTATTAATATGCTTTTGGAAGACATCAGGAAAGTTTCTGCATTAATATTAAAAAAAAATTTTTCTCTCCCACAATATAAAAAAACGTAAGGGTTCCCTCTTACAAAAAAATCCGGCTTCACTTGATTTTGGGGAAAGCGGCCACCCCCCCCGCCCACCCGCCCCCTGTGCACGCCACTGCTTAAAAGCTAAATAAAAATTTGTTCTTAACAACATAAATTGTACATACAAAAAATAGGCAATTTTGGGCTTAAATGGTCTCATAACTTTTAATGAGTAATTTTATTTGTTAAAATAACCTAAAAAATGTCTACCTGTCCTGTTCTGTCTACCTGTCCGATTTGGGGTATACAAGTGTTTTATATGCATATTTTACTATAAAAATCGGTCAAATTGATAATTGGTACACTTATGGGACTTGTACCTTAATGGTCATATAAACCACCATTAACATGCACAACAATTTATTAGTTTTAAAATAGGTCTAAAATAGTTTAAATTGCATTAAAATAAAAACTGCAAAAATTTAGCAAAAATAGGTCATGTAAATAGGTCTTAGCGTGCTGCAGCAACTGTACTCAGACCTGTGCACTGCCCCTCCCCCCCGGGTTAAAACGGGGGGGGGGCAATTCCAAAACGGGGGGCATGGGGGGCAACTTTTTTGAAATGGGGGGGGGGCAATAAAACGGGGGGCAAGCAGGGAAGAAAGAAAAAAAAAGAGAAAAAAGAAAAAAAGAAGGGAAAAAAGAAAAAAAAGAACAAAAAAAATACATTGAAATAGACTAAAAACTGCAAAAAATTCGCGATGATGGCGTCATCATAGGTCAAAAATGGCGTCATAATTTTAGGGTACTTTTTAATTTTTTGGCGGGGGGGGAATCCTCCAATAAAACAGGGTGGCATTTCCAGACCGTGCACAGGTCTGTGTACTAATCTCGTAAATTATAATAACTCACATTAAATAATAGTTTTTCTGACCAATGAAACTTCTTATCAAAGGTCCAAAATATAATGCTCAGTTATGTAATATAATGCTCCTTCTAATACAAATCATTCGCTTTTCAAAGAAAATTTTCCCCCTTTAAGTTAGTTTTGTTGTTAATGCCAGACAACGTTGAATTTTTGTAATTTTCTGAATAAAACTATACTTATATCAAAATAATAAGATTTATTTTTATTTAGTTGCGAGAATTTATTGTTATTGGTAGAAAAATTCCAACAGACAAAGACAGGGCTCCTCCCCTGTATAAAATGCGAATCTTTGCTCCCAATGAAATTGTGGCCAAATCTCGATTTTGGTATTTTGTTAAACATCTAAAAAAGATCAAGAAAACAGTTGGTGAAATTTTAGCAGTGAAACCGGTATGACACAAAATTGTTATTAATCAGTTTAATTTTTTAGGGTGTAAGTAATTTGTAAAACTAACTAAAATCTTCTATCTTTTTTATCCTTTTAATAAGTTTTAAAATCTTTTTTTGGTGGGTGTTGGCAGTTTCCCAGAATTGGAGCAACAGAAGAGGATGATAGGTGTTTGCATTCGGTAAAACCTCTATAAACACCTTCATAGATGTCCGACCTACCTAACCTTAGGGGAGGTTTTTACCCCTAGGTAAAGACCAAGATCTAACTAGTTGGGTCATTATGTCCCGGGGGTAAATCTCAAAAGTGCCTAGGGAGAATATAATTTTTAGGTAGATCAAAATAAGGGGGGGGTAAGGAGTGCATTTTAAAATCGCTGACTCTATGCTTTAAAAATAATAATAAAAAAAGATGTATGTAAAATATAAAATGA
>JASAMX010016435.1:0-14006 GCA_030248175.1 Microlaimidae sp. YZB2_3
CTGCTGCCGTTGCCGCTGCCACAACAAATATGCGATAGGAAGCAAAGCACGGGATTGAATAGTGCTATGCAGAGACTCCGGTAACTCTTCGGGTTTTCTTTGATGCGCTGGACTGTGAGCACTTGTAAAAGTTGTTCCTGATTGGTCTGGTTCTGGGGATATCTGATCCGCTCGAATATGAGGTTCATCTTTTTTGGCTTGTTTGAATGCAAAATCTTGTCCTGCGAATCTAAAACGATCTGAATAATTTTTTTAAATCAACCAATTACTAAGATAATCCAGCTTCACAAAAATTAAAAACGACGTTGAAAAACTTATCGGCTGTATTAACACGTTTACACTATTACTGTGTGCGTGCGCGCGCGCGTGTATTTTAGGAAGCTGCCGTTGCACCTTGTTTCTCTATAGTTTTTATGTTCGCCTAATTTTTCAATTTACTTATCTATTTTTACTTAGTTTAAGGAAATAACTGAAAGTAGATTGTAAAAATTATTGTTTTCAGTTTTGTCTAACTTGTTTATTTTGTACACCATGTAATACGGTATACATCAGAATATGAATGCGTAAATACATGAATTATGAATAATTTTCAAGTCTATTTCTTTACTAAAACCAAAAGGTAATGCACAGCTTTCATCTAATTTATTTTACTTCTCTTATTTTTCTAAATAAATCAACTCTGTTAGTTAAAATGTGCAACTCCTATATAAAAAGTACGGAAAAGTATGCCATTATAATGAGCCTCTCCGTTTAAATGGCACCTTCCATTAAATTGGCATAGTATTCATTTTAATTTGGCGAATTAAAATAGATAAGAAGCCATTATAATAGCCATTTATTGATTTAATTTCACTTCATATACACTTACAAGTGTAATACTGTCCGGGCCGCACGAGTTTTCTCGTGTTGGTTTAATACTGTCCAACCCGTAAAACTCATGCGGCCCGGACGCTAAACGCCGTTCCATACCCGCATCCGAGGCAACCTTCTCTCCCTTCTCCGAGGTATTCTCTGATTGGTCAGCTGAGAAAAAAAAGTTAAGTTTAAATTTGCCTTCGCTGGTTTTTGATTTTACCATTTGATTTAGTATCGTATTGGATTGTTCACTGTTGTTATTAAAACTATAATCTTATATTTTTATATGTTTATTGTGTTTATTTGTTATCAGCGAATCAAACCTAGCTGACCTGGATGATTTGTAGAATTAAATCGACTATATAACAACAAAATCAGTTAAATTTTTCAGTAAAAATGGTTCAATAATAAAGATTAAATGTGATATTTTAACAATTAATTTTCAGATTACTCAATTTTGAACAAAAATTACATTTTTTAAAGGGTAAAAGTTGAATAGTTTTTGTGCATTTTCTGTAAAGGTAAAAATTAAATAGATTTATGCGCTCTAATTTGTTTTTTTTTCAAATGCTTCATAACCGCACAATTTTAATTGGTCCGCTCAGATCTCCGTCTCCTATACAAATTTACGAGATCAGACAGATTATATCTTAACAATTCTATTAAAAATGGTTTTTATTTAGTATTCTAGGCGTTATTTTACGCATACTATAATGTTTTCCACTTAAAAATGATTTTATGATAAAAATATTGATTATAAAATTTAACTTAAATATAGTGTTTTTCGCTTTATCCTTACTTACGCACGTTTTAGAATCTAAAAAATGTCATAAAACTAATCAAAAAATGCTCCAGAGCTCCGGCAATTTTAAAGTGGAAGAAGCTCCAGAGCTCCGCCCTGAAAATGCGCAATTTTAAAGCTTGTTTGAACTTGAAATTATTTTATTTACATTTTCACGTCTGAAAAAAAATTTTCAAAAATTTTCCGACAAATAATTTATGACATTACTTTTTAAATATGTATAAAAATGGTACCAAAAATAAGGCAGTGTTTCAGAGCACCGGCGATTTCTCCGGAGCTCCGCGAAAAGCGGAGGTCTTCTCTGGAGCTCCTCTTTGAAGCCCCAGATCAAAATTTCCTATTTTCTGCTCCAATTTCATATGGAAAGTTGTATTTGCCGTATAAAATTTTATAGAGATTTCAATAATTTTATATTGAGTTATTACAGTATCTAGTAGTTTCATTGTTTGATTGTTTTTAAAGTTCTTCTTAAATTGCTGTTCAATACAAAACACAACAAAAAAGTGCGTGTAAAAACACATTTAGACTGATTTAAATACCAGTAAAAATTTATATCAATGCATTTCACTGTTAAAACGAGCTTTAAAATAAACTATCGTAATGTGTTTTTTAATGAATCGTTACAAGTTTTAATTTAATATCGACGATACATTATTTAAGAATATTTTTAGGATATATACTTAAAAACAGAAGGAAATCTAGAGCTTCGTCCTGTTTATTTGACTAACTTAACGTTTTAAACGCGTCTGCCACATTTGTTTTGTGCACACATTTAAAGAATTTTTAAGCCTATAAATTACGAAAATCCTCACTTAAATTTGTAAAAACGTTTTTAAAGATTTAAGTGACATAATGTATAACTTGCGCTGTTTTAACGTTCGAATCATTTTATTTCAAAGCCTATGAACGCAAAATTAATCTCAGTTTCTTTTCCTTCGCTGACCAATCAGGAAAAACCACTCTCCGGGAGAAAGAAATTGCCTCGGATACGGGTATGGAACGGCGTTTAGCAGCCCGGACAGTATTACACTTGTAAGTATATATGAAGTGAAATTAAATCAATAAATGGCTATTATAATGGCTTCCTCTCCATTTTAACTCGCCGAATTAAAAAATGACTACTATGCCATTATAATGGAGGGTGCCATTTAAATGAAGAGGCTCATTATATAATGGCCTACTTTGACTTATTTTTTTATATAGGAGTTGCACATATTTCTGTATATTATATATTTTTGGTTTTACTAGCTTTTAAAATAAACTTAAACTAAATTATTGTGTGTGGTGTGTGTGTGTGTGTGTGTGTGTGTGTGTGTGTGTGTGTGTGTGTGTGTGTGTGTGTGTGGTGTGTGTGTGTGTGTGTGTGTGTGTGTGTGTGTGTGTGTGTGTGTGTGTGTGTGTGTGTGTGTGTGTGTGTGTGTGTGTGTATGTGTGTGTGTGTGTGTGTGTGTGTGTGTGTGTGTGTGTGTGTGTGTGTGTGTGTGTGTGTGTGTGTGTGTGTGTGTGTGTGTGTGTGTGTGTGTGTGTGTGTGTGTGTGTGTGTGTGTGTGTGTGTGTGTGTGTGTGTGTGTGTGTGTGTGTGTGTGTGTGTGTGTGTGTGTGTGTGTGTGTGTGTGTGTGTGTGTGTGTGTGTGTGTGTGTGTGTGTGTGTGTGTGTGTGTGTGTGTGTGTGTGTGTGTGTGTGTGTGTGTGTGTGTGTGTGTGTGTGTGTGTTTGAAATTAAGTATAATTCGATGTGGATCTTGTATAATTTTATTTTTATGAAACAGAGATTGACAAACAAGGAAATATTTTTTGCGAATGTTTTATTAGTTTTTATATAACGAGTGAGTCAAAAAACAATGTTAATTATTTCATTATAAATAAATTTTTATATAAAGTTTAACTTCTCCAGCAGATTGGTATATGAAACAGAAATTTAGGATTATATTATAGTTTGGAAAGTACAATGTCTCGTGCAATCATAAGGTTTCGTTTATCTCATTTAATTCCAAAACTTAACCCTTCGCGATTGTTATCACTGCTCAGACGCGAAGTCTGTATGGCGTCTCGCTGCTTAGTGTATAAACACGGGGCTGTACACTGCTGCCGCAGCAGTTTAACATTAAGTTTCACTGGCGTGAACGTTTCAAACGTTTTAAAGGCGTTTCGTTTACATTCAGTTTTTAAACTCGTTTTTTTTAAACTCGGCTTAGGTTTAGAAATAAGTTTTAACTATTTCAAACGTTCGGATCCAAATTCCCCAATTCCGGCTCCAAATTCTCAATTTTTGGCTTCAAGTTCCAGTTTTAACGAACTTACTCGCAGCTGTATAAAAATTACAATTAAATTTATTTTATTATTTATTTTTTTACTTTAACGTTTCTTCAGAATGGAGAGTAGATTCGCTGACGTAGTCATCATCGGTATAACTAAATGGTGAATTTCCAGTTCCAAAGGAGTACACCTGTTTTTGATCACTATAACCTGGAGGCAGTGGTTGCTGATTGGGAGGAAATGGAAGTTTTCGTTCAACAAGACTCAACTCTTTTGGACAAGGGCAGTAGTGAGCATCCTATAAAAGATATAGATCATAAAAAATGCGAACACAAAAATTAGAGTTACAGCTAGCAGACTTTACAGTTTAGATCGCGTACGCATTGTTATTATCTTTTTTTCTCACTTTTTAGTGAGTAGCGTTATTCACTGTTTAAGTTCCGTCAGTTTAAGTTATGTTCACTTTTGTTTGTAAAAGTCCCCCGTTCAAAATTGTTTTAGGTTTACAAGTTATAGATGTATTTAATGAAGTTTATGAGAGAAAAGAATGTTTGACTCTACACTAAATTTCAAAACTAAAATTCTGCAAGAAAATTTGGACTTTTTTTAGTTGTGCGAAAAAACTCGCAATGCAAAAAAAGCAGTATTGGATGCCAAAAACTCGCCATTTTCATGTGAGGAAACAAACACTGTAAAATTTGCAATCCAGAGAACTAGCAGAAAATGGCGTAATCAACAACAGATATTCTAACCCATTGCTTTTTTTGTTTTTGTTCCGCACACAATTTTCGCGTACTGTAGGACCTTAATAATTACATATTTTACGATTGTCTTATATTATCAATTATTTTCATACAGCTAATTAAATTATTCTAAAAACTTATAAGTCAGTTATTGAGTTCAAAAATAGAGCCAAAAAGTGCTAAAAATAATTCTTAGAAAATAAAGTTTTATAATTTTAAAACTTTTTGTACTTACAGATCCAGCAAAACCTGGTGGCCCTTGAGGTCCTTGGTCCCCATCCATGGCTGGGAAGCCATCGTTTCCTGGTTTTCCGGGCCGTCCTTCCGGTCCATGGTACCCACCTTCATAATTTCTGTTTCCAGTCTCACCCTGGGGCCCGGAGCGACCGATGACACCTAAGTATAAATACTGTATAGGTCTAGCTCAGGTATTGATGGTATCGTTGAAGATGCAATAATACATAATAAATAAAACTGTGTTTTTAAAAATAAATAATCAAAAATGGGTTCCAGATTTTAATGTAAATACAAAAAATTTCTAGAAAAGGTTGTTTGATTTGTTATATATAATCAAAAAAATGATCGATTTATATAAAAATATCGATTTATTGTTGTGTATATTGTTGTATAGCCCTTTTGGTTATCACTTGATTTAATATTTGCATAAAAACGACTACACACAATTATGTAATTAAGGTATTATGCTAAATTATCAGTAAGTGCACATCTATCTGCAATAAACTATTGTTGAAGCTGTGAATTTATGAAGTGTCTGAACTACTTCTTAATGCTTATGCTTAGTAACCTAGTAATAAAAAAATATTTAAGACTTTTTTTAAACGCTACTTGTGTGACGTGGAACGTCATCCTGAGGTGATAATTCAAGAATTTTTGTGAGTATTGTATTGTAAATAACAAAAATGTCTGTATGACGGTGGTAGTACGCCGAACTGAAAAGATCAGGTCAAGAATTCAAGTAGAAAAAACCAGGGTTTGAGGGTCCAATAAAGTTCATTTTTTTGTTTCCACTGTTTTATTGCGCGACCAGTTATGGGTCGTCACAATATTGATACCCATATGACATCTTGGATATAAAGCATGCTTGAAGGTGCTAAAGGAAGTGCTTTAAACCTAAAAAGCCAAAAGGTACCTTCAAGCCCAAAGGTAGCTTCTTTTTGAGTGGGAAGGTATGAGGTGGAATGTACTTTCTTAGGGTGTTGATTAAAATTTCTAGCGGGTATAAAAAACTTTGTAATGTAAAGAATTAGAAGTAAAAACTCAGAGCTGCAAACGTAGCGGCGTGGTTTATATCTCACCTACTACTGTATATTAAATTCACGCAACAATTTTACCATTTCAATCGCTTCCGGCCGTTGGTGCCTCGCGCGCGAGTAAGGGCTGGTTCATACTTATGACAAAACGTCCTTTGGACAAAGTCCAAAGGACAAAAGTCCTTTGGACTTTGCCCAAAGGACAAAATCCAAAGGAAAAGGTCCAAAGGGAAAAGTCCAAAGGGAAAATTTCAAAGGACAAAATCCAAAGGGCAACGTATTCATACTTTTGTCCTTTGGACTTTTCCCTTTGGATTTTGTCCTTTGGACTTTGTCCAAAGGACGAATTCTAAGTAGCGTTCATACTTCGTACAAAGGCAAAAGTCCAAAGGACGTTTTGGCTTTTATAAAATTGTCCTTTGGACTTTGTCTAAAGGACATTTTGTCATAAGTATGAACCAGCCCTTATACTGTAAGAATGTAAACGCATTTCTGCTTTTACCGCCCGAAAAAAAATTGAAACACTGCCGAGACACGTTTTCTGCTGGCATTACGTTGATTAGTCGATTTTGAGGAGAAAAAACTTTTCTAAGCGATTATTGCCGTATATAAAAAGGCGAGAGTCGCAGCAAATTTTACCTATAATAATTTAGTGGTAGCTCCCCGAATAAAAAACACAGGCCTGAAATTAATGGAAAGGAAACTCGGGTTTAAGTAACGGTATTCGTAATTTTTGTCTTTATTTTAGTTCCAATGAGTCATCACAATGGTGGTTTGTATCCTTATATACCTTTAGTACCCCGAGGTCCAGGGGGTCCTTTCCCTCCAGGACGGTCGTAACCGGGTTCACCGCCTCCACCTGGGTTCCCTGGGGTTCCAGGAGACCCTTCATGACCTGCTGGTCCCTTGCTGCCTTTCCAACCATTAGAGCCGGGATTTCCATTTTTACCAGGATAACCACGTTCTCCTTGACGACCTTCAAGTCCAGGCTCACCATAAAACAAGTACCAGTATGAAAAATATCAGAAAAAGTGTTTGGAATCAAACCTCTATAAAGAAACCTGCAGCAATTTAAAATGATTTTTTTTAAACTGTACTGATTTTTCAAAAAATTCATTAATTATTAATCGCTTCCAAATATTTTTTCTAAAATGATGAGAAAGTTGAAAAACATTTGAAAACTGTATTTTGTACCGTTGAAAAATCCAGGTTTTTCTGTGAGCCATACATTAATTTTTACAGTTACTGTAACTAGTCTCTCTGAGCAAAAAGCTAACTTTGAACAAACGATTGCAAATAATTAACCAAATGATTACAATACTCTGTCACGAGCGGTGAAATTTCAAAAATCCACGATTTATAATCCAAGAAAGACGTCATTGGAAACTGCAGCATAGAGAAAGTTAATACACCTTTATTTTTACCATAATTTAGTTAATTGTACCTTATATTTTTTTAAAGATTTTAGTTTAGTTTAAACTTAAATGGGAAATTGTTAAAGTGTACATGGATGAAACAATGCCATATAAAATTTTATTTGTTTTTAGTTGTTTACATCTTGATAAGGTTTTTTATCAGTTTTTTAAAAGATAAATAAAAAATTAATAAAGTGAATATGGAAAAATAAATAAATAAACAAAATACTGGATATCCTCTTGGGCCTTCAGGGCATATGATGCAATCCTCTTCTTCTTTGGCATAATAAACTTCAACAGGACTGAGTCCAGGGAGACCATCCACTCCTGGTTGCCCCGGTTTCCCATCATATCTAAAATATTTTAATTTGATTTAATTAATTTATAATGTTTAACCAATGATTGGGTTTACATTATTTCGTTGCGGTCCAAATGTGTCTAGAGGTAGGTATTATAGCTAAAGTCTTCCAGGCTGAAAATAAGGGCGTAACCACGCTCCGCCAGGAAGAAATAAACAATAAACCAGCGAGCGAGAAAAATTTAAAAAAAAAGGTTTCAGCGGTTATGTAACCAACTATTATTTAGTTGCGTCATGTGTTTCGGTGCACGTGATATTTTCTCAAAAAACGAGTGGTTACTTTACCACTTATCTATTTTCACCCTGATAGAATTTATCTTTAGGTCTTGAGTGCATACAAACTAAAGGTAAACCCAACGTGGCTGCAACAGTTGTCTGTTGGATTAAAAAATTCCTCCCATTAAGTAACCACTCAAATCACGAGAATCTTATGGCACTTTATCAGCCAATTAGATTCGATTTAATACCGAGTATTTGTTTAAAAAAGTGACATCAGATTCTCATGATTTGAGTGGTTATTTAATGGGGGCATTTTTTTTATCCAACGAACAACTGTTGCAGCCACGTTGGGTTTGCCTTTAGGTTTGGAAGGATTATGGTAAACAAATAAGTATTAACACTTCAAGTCTGAAATCGCTTAGTTTTTTGGTGAAAGGACTAAAAATACTCAATTTTCTCGGTATATTTCTCTCAAAAGTTTCGTTTTATTCGACTTTTTATTTTTGGACGTTGCGTATGGAGCATAAATTGTAAATTTAATGTAAATTGCATTTTTTCTAAAAGTTTTTTTGAGAAGTTTATTTTGAAAAAAAGCTTCGTGCAGTTACAAATAGAAAGCCGACAGTTGTCCCACGGAAATATGAGCTTTTATTGAAGCTTTATAACTAATAAATAATTGTAATAATTTAAATTTAATAATTTTGTATTACTTCTCCCATTTCGTTTTCTATTAGTTTCTAGCTCATTTCAAAGGAAATAAGCAGGAATTTTCTTTCTGATTATTTGGGCGAATTTATTTATTCAAAGAGAGATAAGAACCGCGCCAGGGTTGCTCAATGAAAACCTTCTCTAGCGTTCTGTCCGCTATTTTTAATCAATTGCAACCCATCAATCATACATTTAAAAAAAGCGTTATATACTTATGAGAAATTATACCCTGGTTTTCCAGGTTGACCCTTTTGTCCAGGAGGGCATTTTTTTGAAAATCGATAGGATGTCGTGTCACCGAGGTAGCCACCGGGGAACGGAAACTCAAATCTAACACCTCCCGGAATTGATTCATAACTTTCACTCGCTTTCCCTCTGGCTACGCTACCTAAAATTTTTATGCCTTGAAAAAAATGATTGCATGATACAATTAAAACAGTTTCATGCATTCAACACAATCAAGCTCATTTCTAAAGTAATATATGATAATTTTTTAAAAATTTTTCTAAAAGTTTTGAAAAAACTTTCTCGAAACTTTTTTTTAGAATCTATTAATAAGCCAGAATTACAAAATTTTGTTGACGTGCAGCATGTGGGAATATTGCCGCATCAAATTTTCTTGAGCTTTGAATATAAAAATTGTTTAGTGTAAAAAGAAATATCAAATTTGGTACTGAATTATTAGAGCTACATTGTATAAGCAGAAAACTTGGAGCCATCGGATATTTTTGGGAATTTAGAATCGTGAACAATGGAGCTTGCAGTCTTTTAGAACAAATTAATTTAAGCTTAGGTTTAGATATTAGTTATAGAGATTTTTATCTTCAACTTTAAGTTTTCCACTTACAGCTCCAAGTTTCCTATTTTTGGCTCCAATTTGCCTCGGCTCTATTGACGCTAAGTGAACAAATTTTAACCTGGACCAAACGGAATGGCATTGAATTCTCCGATAGGATAGGAAGCTAGTACGATTGGCGGATTGTCTATGGAAGCGGCGTCTCTTGTTCTTCTTCGATTTATCCATTTCCGCACATCCATCATCTCAACCCAAGCATTATCGGATTTGTCCTAGAAGTTACAATATAATAAAAATTTACAATCAAAAATGTTCTGTTAGTGGATAACCGTTTTGAGAATCTCTTTAAAATCTTTGATTGTAATTCTTCTTTGTTTATATCCATTTTTTACACGCAGACTATTAAGTTGAAAAACCGCGTCTGAAACGCAGAATGAAAATATTGGCTTAAACTTAGATTTAGGCTTATGAAAGTACAGGTTTATGCTTTAAATGACTTGACTTGACACTTCAAACTTTTGGATCCTAGTTCCCTACTATAACAGCTCCAGAATCCAGTGCCAAATGCTTTCATCTCCTAGTTTCTCAAATCATTTTTAAATTCATACTAATTTTAAAAAAATTATATATGTACCTTGTATTCTTTGATTTCTTTAATTATTCTTTTTTGCATACTTAAGACGCTTATAACCAAAATGTAAGAAATTAAAATAAAATACATGTACGTAATCGCAATCAAAACACATAGAAAAATTGTTAATGAAGTAATTATTTTGCCAGGTTCTAATAACATAAATAAAGTTCCAATTAGCTTATAAAAAATAACTAATTTAAAAAAAATCTTTATGTACCTTGAATTCTTTGATTTCTTTAATAACTCTTTTTTGCATACTCGAGACGCTTTCAACCAAAATGTAAGGAATTAAAATAAAATACGTAATTACAATCAAAACGAATAAAAAAATTGTTAATGAAGTAATTAATTTAGCAGGTTCCATAACATAAATAAAGTTCAAAATAGCTTATAAACAAATAACCATAAAAATCAAAACACTCAAATATTTTTAAACAGAGTAGTTTTCACCACACGTTAAAATTAATACATTAAAACGGCAATTTGTATTTAAAAGTTTACGGAAACTTTATTTGGAATCCAACTGACTTTTATAACATTAAAAAGTGCAGGTGACATCCTATTCTTTTAATATTACTCATTTATATTTATTATCAAAGCGCCAACAACGGGGTTTTGGATTAATGGAGTCAATCAGTTAGTTTTATTTAATATTGAAAAGTTGAACAAACTTTCGAACAGCTTACTCACGTTTCTATCCGGTTATTTTTTGGCAATTTTTATAATTTTGAAATTCTATAATAAGATATAATACGCGAAATTTTTATTTTTTCTTCATTTTGAAACAGCAAACATTTAAATTTAATCAGTCAGTTAAGTACTTACTGTATATACTGTTGAGGGCTTACTGTGCCTTAGTGACGACAATTTTGGTTTTTTTATACATTTTGCGATGCAATTTTACACAAATGATCGTTAAAAAAAAGGTGACAGCAGGAGTATGTAAGTAAAGTGTACTGTAGAGGTCGGCTAAGTTTCAACGCTGGTTTTGGTGTTTGGTTCGAGAAGTTGTTATGTGCAACATGATCTATTGGTGAGAATCCAGAAGGAGTTTACTCGTTGCTTATTGGCTTTGTTGAATTATTTTATGAAGTTATTTCTAGATTGTGCAGAAAATATGCACTTGCTACCAAATTAAATATTTCTAAATTAACAAAATAATAAAAAATAATATTTTGACTATAACTAACCGAATGTTTTTGAACTTTAGTCTATAGCCTTTGTTACGTAATCTTTCTTTAGTAGAAGCTTTAAAAAATTTGTATACATCAATGCAATTATTGTAATTTAGCAAAGTAACTGCAATATAAATGGTTTTTATAAGTTTCTAAAAAAATTTTATTAATGTTTTAAGAAACCTTTAATTAAAAACGTTAAAAAAATTTAAACTTTATTTTTTATGTATATATCTTTGTACTTATCGTTAGATAAATGGTGTCTTGCGTGCAAAACAAATGGTTTTCGAGCAGTTGTTTTTAGCAAATATTTTTAAACATAAAATATTTCAGAATGCAGACGCGTTTTGAAGTGTAATTGCTACCTAGCGTGTTATTTTTTTAATATAATAAAATTGTATTTTGACTTAATATTTTTTGCGACGAATTATTAAGATTAAATATTTAAACCAAATCGTTGAAGCCTTTTCAACTATTAGAAAAACGACAGGGTAAAAATATTAATGCGTTTTAAAATATTTGACATTACTTAACTGATTAGTTAAGCTTAACTTAACTTAACAGGTTTTTGTCGATGCATCGGTTTTTTTTAAATTAAAATTGACTAAGAAAATTTTTAAAAAAATACATTTTACTCAAAAAACTATTAATTCAACGAATTCAGTCCCGAAAAAAATTGGTAAAAAAGCCAAATTTGAATTTTATTTTGATGTCCCTGCCTGGGCAAATTTTTAAAGTAAAAAATGTTGAGTTTTTATAATGAAACTTTGTAGAAAAAAAATTTTTTTTCAAGCATTGTTAAAACGATTAAACAATGGGAATCTGCGACTGGTTCTCTTACCCTTAAAGGTAATTCAAGTTAATTTTTTTTGAATTTTTTTGATTTTGTATTTTTAACTTATGCAATAAAGTTAAAATACTTCAGGTTGAAATTAAGGGCGTAACCGCACGCCGTCAGGAAGAAATAAAGAATGAACGCGCGAGAATAAAAATAATGAACGCGTGAGAATAAAAATAATAAAAAAAGTTGTCAGAGATGATGTCATTAATGATTATTAAGTTGCGTCAGGTATTTCTCTCCGCGTAATATTTTCTAATCTTTAGTTATTCTTTAGTTTCCAATACCTGGTAGAATTCATTTTAGGTTTGGTTATCAAATATTTTTTGAGTGAAAATATAAGAATACACTAGTATACGCTGCATTTTTTTCATTATGTTTTTTACAAGTTTAATATTATTTTTTTCTCTGCCTAACAACCGCCCGAGACATGACGGTCCTGGAGATATTCACGGGTACACAACGGTACCGAGAAAAGTTTTTTTTGCTGACACACAACTTTGGTAAAAAGCGAAACCATAAACAGTACAAACTGTAATGCCATGCCATATAAATTATAAATGATACATATATGTTAATATAATTAAATTAAAAATCCTATGTATAATATTTTATTAAAAAACAAAAAAGCATGTAATCAATTTTTTTTTTCAATTATTTAAAAATCGAATCTCGATTATATAACCATTTAATTTTCATTGCTATTAATTATGTATGTTTATTTGCTATTCACCAAAATATGAAAGATGTGCAATTTTTTCGTTTTAGAAATAACATACTTCTTGAGATTAAGATTGATATCCTTGAGATTGAAAAACTTTTGTGTTGATATTAACCAACATAAAAAACATACGATATATTTCTTAGCTTTTTTAATTGACAATTAAATTTGACAATTATTGGTGATAAATTTGGCATTGTGATGCATTGAAACTTTAAGCTAATTTTTTTACTACTAATTTGAATTCTAATACTGATGCGAGTAATAAAGAATCTAAACGATATAAATGTGTTTTTTCTTCATAATTGTACATTATGACAAACCCACGGAAATTCTGTAAAAGAAATTGAACACAAAACGAAATCCACGAAAAAAAACAAGAATATTTCTTATATAAGTTCAGGGACATCTACCTGAAATGACAAAACAATTCACAAAAACCTTTCGCCTTTCACTCGATATTAAATATCTAAAACCTACCTAGTCGAAAAAAAAGTTGAGGGACACGACAAAAGCACGAAATATTAGACTCACTCTGGCAACCTAAGGTTAACTATTTCTTTCAATAAATAAATCACAAACTCGTAATTTTTACTTTTATCGTGAGTTTTTTTGCCTGAACTAAAACTTGTTAATATAATGTCTTTATCGCTAATATTCATTGAAAATAAAATAGTATCGTTCATATCAAGAAAATAATTATATTAAAATGAGGGTACTTTTTAGCAAGTCAAAATCAAAATATAGTGCGATATTTGTTTGATACATAAATAATTTTTCAGTTCCATCAAAATAAAAATCTTAATGAGAGTCTTTGCGGTTATTTTTTTTCAGAAAACACGCGGCAACTTTAATGCGGAGTCGCGGCAGAGGTCAATACGAATTCGGCACTTCCAGTGTAATTTTCTACGTGCAAATACTTTTCCAACACTTACAAATTTGCTAATGTTACTAAATTTAAAAATAAAATGTTTTTGTTACCTTTTTGCAAACTATACAATGTTTGAATCGATAAAGTTTTATAACACTCGTGTTTATTTACCGGTATCTTAATATTATATAAAAAATATATCTGCATATTGTTTTGATAAATCAGTTTTACAAGAAGCAATATATAAAAACAGATTTATTAGTTAGACATATGTTTTTAATATTGTTTTTTATTTGAATTTTTATATTTGTCAATATAACATACTTCGGTCCAAAATTTTTTAA
>JASAMX010016437.1:0-12699 GCA_030248175.1 Microlaimidae sp. YZB2_3
TATTTGGCGGACAGGGTAGGTACTAGTGGGCGTTGGAGGGTTGGCACGGGTGTTTGGTTTTTCAACCCAGGAGTCCCCTTCCAAACAATTTTCTTCTTGTGCAGACCTGTGCACGTTCTGGAAATGCCCCCCTCGTTTTATTGCCCCCCCCCCGCCAAAAAATGAAAAAGTACTCTAAAATTATGACACCATTTTTGACCTATGATGACGCCATCATCGCAATTTTTTGGCAGTTTTTAACCTATTTCAATGTATTTTAAGCCATTTCAGACCTATTTGTACCTTATTTTCGCTTTTTTTGTCCCTTTTTTCTCTTTTCCCTTCTTTTTCTCTTTTTTCTCCTTTTTTTCTCTTTTTTCTTCTTTCTTCCTCCCTGCTTGCCCCCCCGTTTTTATTTTCTCCCCCCCCCCGTTTAAAGTTGCCCTTGTGCCCCCCCGTTTCGGAATTGCCCCCCCGTTTAAACCCCGGGGGGCAGTGCACAGGTCTGCTTGTGTGTGTGTGTGTGTGTGTGTGTGTGTGTGGGCGCGCGCGCGTCGTGTGCCTGTGTGTGTGTGTGTTTGTGTGTGTGTGTGTGTGTGTGTGTGTGTGTGTGTGTGTGTGTGTGTGTGTGTGCGCGCGCGCGCGTGTGTGTGTGTGTGCGCGCGCGCGCGCGCGTGTGTGTGTGTGTAACTTTACACAACACACACATATTGATAAAAATGGTCACTGAAGCTAGGGGGTTATTATTGCGGATAAATGACATAAATTCGTGGAGAGGGGGTCGTAGGAAGGTTGAAGTTGAACCCTATCCATAGATGAACACGGTCAAAAAGCTAGGGGGGGGTGTTTACCCCGGGTAAATGAAATTTCAAAATCTAGGGGGGACCTAGGGGGGTCCAACCTCCCTAGCTTTTTAGGGGGGGTGGACCCGGGGTGGAAGATTTTGAAACCTAGAGGGGGGTCAGGTGGGGTCTGTTGTCCAAAGCAAAACAGTTTTAAACCATAATAACTTTAATAATTGTTCTTTTTATAGGATAATACTACATTTTATTGAATAAAAAGCGATATTTAGGTATAAACAGGGTGTAAAAACATGAATTTGTATTAAAAATTCACGTTTTTGGAAGAAAATTTAGTATAAAAAAAATACTTAAAATTTTCTCGAGAGGGGAGGTGGGGGCCCCCTGGATTTTTTTCTAGAGGGGCCCCCCAAAATTTCGAGGCTAGGGGGGGTGGACCCCACCCTACCCCACTTTGTTCATCTATGACCCTATCCCGGGCTTTCTTGGCGTTGGTGTCAAAAAGTTATGTAGTTTATGCATGTGACAGAAAAAATATAGGTAAGAGTAAGCTGACTTAATTTTGGCAACCTTTTTTATTTTTTGGATAAGTTTTTTCTGGTTTTTCCAATCGACCCGAAATTTGCTCTAAAAATCAAATGATAGCTATTTTTGTTTGTCCAATGCACAATTTTAAAATTTCTGTTACACTTAAAGATAAGTGGAGGTTTAAAGCTGTGTGTTTATAGTGGCCGAAATTAAGGCGCGAGGCATTAACTTCGGCCACCTAGAAAAAAACTAGCTATAACTATTGCCAAAATAAACAATAAAAATTTTTAAAGGTTGCAAATTTATCCTTAGGTATTGTTCTGGGCTAAGTACATATTATAACTTAATTTTTCCTGTTTGCAAACATTAATAGTTATTAGCAAGACTTTAAATAATTATGTCAAAACCTTAAAAAACAAGTTTTAATAACCTTTGTTTTTTGTTGAAATTTAGTTTTGGCTTAAAAAACGTCAAAAAAATTAAACGAGCCAAATCTTTAAAAATATGGTAGTATGATCATATTTGAAAACAGCAAAAACGGAAGGTTCTTTTACCTGATTCTTAAGGTGGCCGAAATTAATGGAATATTAAAATGCGCGGTTAGTTAAACGCATTACAAAGTGATTTTGAAGAAAATATCAAAACATGAAAATTAACAATTTTGAGCCTTAAATAGAAGATATTTCAAGGTTATATAGTGCTTCGTTCTAAATTTAATGCATTTTAAACACAAAGCAAAAATTAAAACAATCACAAAAAATCACTTTTTGTATGAAAATGTTGATAATGCAGAATAACAAAATTAAAAAAATTTTGCGAAAACACTTTATTTAACATTCATCCAGTTTAGTTTTGTGCTAGTTCTTTTGTGTTTTAAAAATAAGCCAATTTTTTAACACCGTAAATTGGTGGCCGACATTAACACCTGGCCGAAATTAAGTCAGATATCCTACTTATAAACATACATGGGCAAGTTGGTCCTGAGTGGGAGGGGTTAAACCCCAAAATAGAGGGGGGGTTAAAATCTGAGAAACGCAAAATACCCATATCCATCGTTTTTTCTGGAGTGCATTTTACCGCTATCGTTTTTCGATTTCAAAAAAAAAAAAATAGGTAAAAAACGCTAATTTTAGGTCAAAAACTCTTTTTTTTAATTGCATTTTTGAGCTTTTTACTGTTTAAAACATTCATATTGACCTCAAAACCTAAGTTTGGAAACAGTTAGAAGTCAGTTTAAAGACATTTTTTCTTCATTTTTCCAAAATCTGGGGGTTAACCTTTTTCCCCCCCCCATTTTTTAGTGAGGGAGGGGGGTTCAACCCTCTTGTCAGAATTTGGGGGGTTACCTGCCCCCCCCAACCCGCCCCCCCCCACCCCCACCCCCCTGTGCCCATGTATGCTTATAAATGGGCATCGTTGGAAACGAGGTAGGAGGGAGAAAGAAATTGGTCGTTCAGAACCTCCCGCCTCTTCCCTATTTTTTGTGTGGAAAATACAAGGAACCCGAAGATACAAATAGGG
Organism: Microlaimidae sp. YZB2_3; assembly: GCA_030248175.1. NCBI lineage: Eukaryota > Metazoa > Nematoda > Chromadorea > Desmodorida > Microlaimidae > Microlaimidae sp. YZB2_3. Next base: position 2,829 of record JASAMX010016437.1, read on the forward strand.
GTAAAATAGGCTTACGCCTTATGAAGTGACATTTTTATATAAAAGTTGCATTTTTATAAAATTTTAAAAATATAAAAATCGTATGTTTAGGTGACAGCGAACGCAGTGCACCCGGGTAACATGATCTCGACGCATTTGGCGCGGCGTTCTTGCGCCATGCGGGCCCTCTTTGGCCTCGTGCGGCCGTTCACCAAGTCAACGGCGCAAGGCGCCGCTACCACTGTCTTCGCCGCCGTAGCTCCGGAGCTGGAAGGTCTGGGCGGGGTCTATCTGAACAACTGCTGGTTTTGCGAGCCCAGCTCGGCCGCCCAAGATCCGCTCGCCCAACGCCAGCTGTGGGAATTGAGCGAGGAGCTGGTGAAAGCGTTCGAGAGCGGGCGGACGTGAGCGGACGCGGGTCGGACATTGGACAGAGCGTCAGTGGATGCGTGACGAAGGTGGGAGTCTCTTTACATCCCGCGAGGAATGAATCGCAGCGTAAGAAAATGGGCAAAGTGACCGCCGCCCGAAGTGGGACCGAAGCAGAGAGGCTTTGGCGGGGCTGGAAGAATTTTGGAAACAGCACTGTAATTTTGGAAATAGCTCTGCAACTCGAATTTGGCGAGTTTTGGTAAATTGGTGATGCAAAAATTTTTTAAAAAAAAACTACTTTGGTGCCGTGCTACTGTAAGAACTGGTGGTCAGAAAAATTCAAACCAGTGGCGCCATTATCTGACATTATTGTATTTTAATCCAAAAGGGAAAACCAGTGGAAATTGGAAGATATGAAAAGTTTTTAAACTTGCTGATGCTGAAGATATTATTAAGCGAAAAGTTGCTGCTGGTGACATTTAATACCGGTGAAAACTATGCGCACAGGGGTTTAACTTTACGAATTAAAAAAAAAGAATGGGCAATATTCTTCCTCCATATATATGAGCAGAAAATTTTTAGAGTTTATGAGGAAATATAAGAGTGGTTGGTTAAACTCCCTTTATCTTTAAAAAAAATCTGAAAACTTAGAGATTAAATCTCCCATATAATTGATAATTCATATGTAGTAAAAAATTTTTTCTCAGGTTTTAACCTCTTTTCTATTTTGATTTTCGCTTAAACACCTCCTTAGCACAGCTGCAAAGCCCCTCTTTCCCCTGACCACTACACAAATCATCGACTTCGAGGGGGGGGGGGTCAGATTTCAAAACTAGAGGGGGGTCAGTAATAAAAAATTCGGAAATTTGGAGGAAGGGGGGCCCTAGATTTTCGTCTAGGGGGGTCCCAAAATTTCGAGGCTAGGGGGGTTTACCCCACCCTGCCTCCCCCCCCTTCCTCACCTATGGTCCCATCCCAGTACTAAAAACGCTAAAAATATGGTATTTGAGGTATGCACCAAAAAAATTTTTGGGACACCCACACCACCATCCGGGAGGCTGCCCACCAATGGGCCTACTGGTACCAACCATCTGGACCTGGTTGCTGGATCTTTTTTTTTATAGAAATAAGACCAGCTTGGCATGGCTAGAGTGATTGTTGTTTTACGTTGACTACGCATGGCAGTTTTCCATTTAGCAAACTAGTGGACAAATGCAGCTCCATAATGTGTGAAGTCTGTACCACTGGCCTTGCAGAAACACCTATGCTGCTCAATGTAAGATTAAAATCAAGCGACTCAACGTTAAATGACGTTGACCTCACCTCGACGTTAAATGTAAGATCAAAATCCGGCGGCGACTTAAATCTTTTAGCTAAGACCTCAGAAGGCGTAAACACTGCGCGCAGTAAACACTCTAGCGGTAAAGGTTGGCATCATCGTTATCAATGTTGTACAAAGACTCTCAACCAAGGGGTGAAATTTTTTCGCTCGTCCTGGCTTGTCTTAGCGCCTGCCCTTTGTATAATCTGCATACGGGAGATAAGTTTTAGGTGATGCAACAACACGGGATAGTGTTTTGTCGTGTTGCAACGACAGAATAACTAATAGCAAACCTGTGCACTGCCCTCCGGGGTTTAAAGGGGGGGCAATTCCAAAATGGGAGGGCACGGGGGGAACTTTTTTGAAACGGGGGGGGCAAGCAGGGGGAAAAGAAAAAAAGAGGGGAAAAGAGAAAAAAGAGACAAAAAAAGCGAAAATAAGGTAAAATAGGTCTGAAATGGCTTAAAATACATTGAAAGAGGCTAAAAACTGCAAAAAAATTGCGATGATGGCGTCATCATAGGTCAAAAATGGCGTCATAATTTTAGGGTACTTTTTCATTTTTTGGCGGGGGGGGGGGCAAATCCTCCAATAAAACGGGGGGCATTTCCAGACCGTGCACAGGTTTGTAATAACAACAATATATAACACAAGAGAATGTCCAACTGTACACTAAATTTTTGACCAAAATTTTGCGAGAAAAGTGTCAGTTTCGAATTCTTGTGCGACTTTTCTTGCAAAAATCCGCCATTTTCTGCTAGTTTTCCCCGCGCTGCGATTCTTAACACAGTGTTAGTTTTCTCGCAGTGGGGACTGCGACTTCTTTTGCACTCTACTGTTTTATTCGCACTGCGAGTCTTTCTGCACAAAAAAAAAAAAAACAAAGCGAAGCAAAAATTTTGTGTTTAAATTATATCTTTTTTTACCTTGGGATGTTATAATTTTTTAGTTTTAATGAAATAAAATAACTTTTCCAACGTTTTAAAATTATATAAAACAAGTTTCGAAGTGTTTTACTCCATTGAAAATTACTACCAGCGAAGCGAATGTATTTTTTTGTTACGCAGCCAGACGCATAGATGTTTTTGGGGGGGGACAGAGGGGTGCACCCCCCCCCCTAGAGCCAAAATTTTGGACCCCCCTGGAAAAAAATCCAGGCCCCCCTCCCCCCTAAGCTCGAGAGCGGTCCGACCTACCCCTCCTGGAAGGCTGGACCCCCTTCCGACCAATTTGGAAGTATATTTTTTATTTACTGTCAAAACACAGTTTTTTAGTTAAAACAGTGTTTAAATACACTTTTTAGGCCTAAATAGGCATTTTAGTACATAAAATTCAATATTAGACCTAAAACCACTTAAATTATTGAGTTTAAAAAATTTTGCTGAAAATTGGACCCCCCCCCTGACCCCCCCCCCCAAAATTTGAAATCTCGCACCCGGGGTCGCCCCCCCCTAAAAACCCAGGGGGGTCCCGGACCCCCCTGGACCCCCCCCCCCCCCCTAAAAAATTTTGGCCCTTCCACCCGGGGGTGGACCCCCCCCCCCCCTAGCGGACCCGACCAAAAACATCTATGGAGACGTGCAGTGTAAATATAGTAGGATAGACTGCAAAATAAGTCGCAGTCCCCACTGCGAGAAAACTAACACTGTGTTAAAAATCGCAGCGCGAAAAACCAGCAGAAAATGGCATATTTTTTGTGAGAAAAGTCGCACGCAAACTTGAAAGTGCGACTTTTCTCGCAAAATATTTGTCAAAAATTTAGTGTACAGTCGGAAATTCTCTTATGTTATATATTCTTGCTAATAGCCAGTATAAAATGGCGTAATTCTTTGGTTCGTTTTACATTTCGCTTCGAAATCAGACTAGTGAGTGATATTGTTATCCTCGAATATTATACTTTGGTGCCAGTGGCGTGCCCAGGATTTCATTGGGGGGGGGGTGTAAATACTATCCCTGAAGGCTAAAGGGGGGTCTGGGGGGCGAGAGCCCCCCCTCCTCAGCGGGGTCAAAAGGCAGAGCTCCTTGTCAGTGGGTCTGGGGGGCAGAGCAGAATGCCCCTGGGGGAGAAAATTTTTAATTTAAGGCGCTAAAATACACTAGAAATTTCAATTCCAGATGATGTTTATTACAAAATTTAAGGGTTTTTTATCCCTTTACATATAAAACAGGTGTTTAAAACGTTAATAAAAGGTAAATAATGTTTATAGTAGTTTGATTTCACATGTGTACCTTAACTATTGCATGGCATAATCGATTTGAAATCAAAAAAACTAAAACAAATGGTGAATTTAAACTACCCGCGAAGCGGGGAAAATTTGGTTTTTTGACTGTTAATATGTTTTTGGAAGGTATCAGGAAAGTTTCTGTATTAATATTAAAGAAAATTTTTTTCTCTTCCAAAATTCAAAAAAGTAAGGGTCAACCCTTACGAAAAAATCCAGCTTCGCCGGATTTCGGGGGGGGGGTGGGCGGCCGCCCCCCCCCCTAGGCACGCCACTGTTTGGTGCTCCTGCCATTTAAAGCGAAAGGATTTCAAGAGCTCAGCCTCTTAATTGAGCTAATATAAGCATAACTTAAAAAATAAATTTTATATAATTGCTCTAACTGCTTTTTTTACCATAATTGTTTTCTTGTTTTTAATAAGTTAAAAAAAGTTAATTTAGAAATAAAAATTTTAAAAAATAATGCGTTGTGTTTCTTTAGTATTAATAAAATGAATACAAGATAATGCGGAGCTCCGGATTTTGCTCTCATGGGCATAGCCAGGGAGGTTTAGACCCCTTTTGGTGCGCTAGGATAAAAATTTAAGGGTAGAGAGGCCATTTTTAAAATTTTTCCGTGCTTTACTCCGCTCAGCGCTTAATCATTTCCCCTGTCTATATTACCTTAATATTAAAACAAAGCGCAGTTGTTCAAGAGTTTAATTAATTTTCCTAAATTTTTTAAATTGGTGATACTTTCTGTATTGTTCATATCACTAGACGCTAGACACTCTTGTTTGTACTCGTTATTAAGTTTATTAAGATTAAAAATTTAAGGTTTTTAGATATTTTTTTTTTTTTTTAGATAATTTTTTTTCACGCTTCACTTTTCTCAGCTCAAACTCTATGTTCATTTTGTTCATGTAAAAACCATTTTAAGGTATAATTTTTTTTAAAAATTTTTTTTTGGTTTAACCATTGGACTAATTTCTATCAAAAGTAATAAAAAATAAATATTTAGCGTGCTAATTGAATAAACACACCTGGTAAACGAGGAATTTAGCTCATTATTTTTTAGTTCATTAGGGTAGTGCATTTAATTTCGGCACTTTTTTGTTTTTCCAAAGTAACTTTTCACTGTATGGCCCGATTTTCATGTTTGATAGCTCATTTTGAAGCTTTCATGATACTGCGTTGCGTCATAAAAGTTTCATTGTACGAAAGTAGTTTTTTTACTTAATTAAATCAGTTTTTAAAAAAATGGAAAATTGCCGAAATTAAATATATGCATTTAATTTCGGCACTTTACAAACAATCGATTGTTTCTCAGTCAAAAAATCATCATTTTCAAAAATTTAAAAGCCTATCATTATCTCCAGACAGTTTTCTTTAATTTAAGCTACAACTTGTTGTTCAACGTGTAATTGGTAAAAAGTTAGAGCTAAAATGTCAAATGGTATCAAAATGAGCAAAATTTGGGAAAAAAGTGCATTCAATTTCGGCACTTTTTAAAAAGACCTTCTTAATCGAGTTTAAAAGCAGTTCTATGACCCTTACACATTTCAACGTTGTGTTTTAACTATTTACAACTTCAATTTAACACCCGACCACTTAATTCAACCCGTTTTACCTACAGCAATATGTGTGCCGAAATTACACTATTTTATTTTATAACGATCCCAGCACAGGGGGGGGGGCCCCCCACCTCCCCCCCCCCCCCCACCCACCCCCCCCCCCCCCCCAACCCCCCCACCCCTCCCTGCTCACCACAGACGCAACGTAGAACCACGGGGACTAAAAATTCTAAAAATAGACTAAATTTTACCAGGACAGTTTAATTTTTAAACCAATTTATTGCGTAATCATGAAATGCCCATGTTCTAAAAACGAGTAACAATTTTATTTTTTTATAAATGACACAATTTCACATAAAAATATCATAACATAACAAATAAAAACCTTACGACAGTCATCTACGTATAATTAGCTCTCATTTGAGCTATCAAACGTCGTATTCCGTCCAGGATTACCAAAGATATAGTCCAAAATCAAAAATGCCCAATTGGGAAAAGTGCCGAAATTAAATGCATTACCCTATAACGTTTTAAATATGGACCCATTTTTCGAAATGTGTGGCTGTTACTGTAAAACTGTTAATTAAAGGCTAACGCACATTAAATTTGCTATATGGGAACATTCCAGAATTAATTAAGTTCAATACACAATGTCATTTTTTCTTGCCATTTTTTTGTTTTAAGACTTTATTTACAACACTTTTTATACACCGGTAATTATTATTGTTCATTTTATAATATTAATCTTTGTTCTATCTCAATAATATTTTTTTTTCATTTTGTCTTGTTTTCATTCGGGCAGTTTATTACGCATAATCAATTAAATCTATCATCCGTGCTGTCAGTTAGAGCAATCCAATTAGCACGTACATGCAATTTCTAAAAATTAAAAAAAAACATTATTAGCAAATGAATACCTACATAAAATGAATAATCTTGGATGCTTCGTGCTGTGTTAGTGTTGGCATGTTTTGAGGAAGGTGGGAAGATGTAAAATTTTAGATAAAATCAAGTTTATTAAATAGCTACTTTTCAATAAAAGGTTTTAACGGGTTACCATTGCACCAGTTTAATTTAGAAAAACTGCACGACCCAGATGTATTTCATTATTTAGTTTTAACTCGTGAATCTACAATAATAAGTCATTTTCATACGTTGGCGTTTAATTCTCGTAGCTTTAAAAACGTTTAATATAATAAATAGTAGGGTAACTGACTTAATTTCGGCCACCTTTTTTATTTTTTTGGATGTTTTATCTGGTTTTTCCAATCGACCCAAAATTTGGTCTAAAAATCAAACGATAACTATTTTTGTTATTCCAGTGCAAAATTTTAAAATTTTTGTTACACTTAAAGATCAGTGAAGGTTTAAAGTTTTTTTATAATGGCCAAAATTAAGGTGCGAGCCATTAACTTGGCCACCTAGAAAAAACTGGCTATAAATATTGCCACCCTGAACAATAAAATTTTTTAAAGGTTGCAAATTTATCCTTACATATTGTTCTTGGTACATATAACTTAATTTTTCTCGTTTGCAAAATTTAATAGTTTTTAGCAGGACTTTAAATAATTATGTCAAAACCTTAAAAAACAAGTTTTAATAACCTGTATTTTTTGTTGATTTTTTATTTTTTGATTAAAAAAAACGTCAAAAAAAGTCAAACGAGCAAAGAAATTCTTTATAAATACGGTAGTATGATGATATTTAAAAACAGTAAAAAACGGCAGGTTTATTAACCTATATTTTAAGGTGGCCGAAATTAATGGAATCTTTAAATGCGCAGTACGTTAAACGCGTTGCAAAGTGATTTTGAAGGAAATATCAAAACATGGAACTTAACAACTTTGAGACTTAAATAGAAGATATTTTAAGGTTATATTGTGTTTCGTTCTAAATTTGATGCAGTTTAAACACAAAGCAAAAATTAAGAAAATCACAAAAAAATTCACTTTTTGTATGAAAATGTTGATAATGCAGAATAACAAAAATAAAAAACTTTTGCAACAACACTTTATTTAACACTAATCCAGTTTTGTGCTAGTTCTTTTGTGTTTTAAAAATAAGCCAATTAATAACACCCTTAATTGGTGGCCGAAATTAAGGCAGATACCCTACGTTCAGTGTTTTCTTGTGTGATTTTTCAACCAAAAAATTAAGGGAGGGTCGACTATTGTTTTAAATAGCAATAAATAACACAAGTTTTGATTAGGAACATTAAAATGATTTTAAACAGATTAAAATTGGACAAAACAGATTGGTCAAACAAATTGGTGAAAACAAGCCCCAAATATACCTATATAAAAGCATACATCTACAGTAAAGGGAGGCAGGATAAAAATATGGACACCACAAAATACTTTAACGATTCGTAAGAAACCCAAAATAAAGTTGAAATTTGTACTTTGAAACTAAGTTAAAACTTACATACAGGTTTTTTATTGTTTTGATTGTAAAACTATTCAAAATTTAATTAATTTTAAAAAGTCCATTTTTCATACTTTTATAGAAGCATTTTCTGTAATTGAAACATTAAAAATGTGTCAACCAAGCGCGCCAGCAGCACCGTACATACGAAGCGGCAAATTAACTAAAAATACCTAAAAAATGCTTTTGCTTATTTAATAGTAAGGAGTATTTAAGAAATTTAAAGGGAAGGGGTAGAAATTTTAAACTAATATGTATTTGAAATTTGTTGAAACCGTAAAATGGTCGCTGGCTGTTTTCAATTTTCTTCCTGGATATGATTGGAGCTAGTTGTCATTGTACCCTCTTTCTACAAAAAAACCCTTATTCAGAACTATAGTCTATACAAAAATAAAGCGGACTGGCGACAAAACTCGAACTTTGAAATGTTATATATCCATAACGGAGGTTAGAATATGTGCGGGACATATATGGGAGCATAGCTTAGACTCTTGGCTATCTTTTGAAAAGGTTAGGAAAAAGTGTTTTTCGATGACGTCATCACTACAGCCGATGTGGTGAAAAAAACCTGGTCCCAAAAAAAAACAAAACTTTTTTATTAGTACGAGATAAGAAACGCCGATTGGTATGCTGTTAAAACATACTTTTCTGAGTTTTTCTGAAAGTGAGGAAAATCGGCTAGCTCAAAGTTTTTTTATAATGCGTTGAATGCGCGCGGTTTTCCCGAATTTTTGCCACGCTAATACACTGTCCGAATTATTTATTTTGTTTTGCTTCCTGCTCGAAGTGTGTACGATATTGATCATATTGTTAAGTATTAAATGTCCGCCAATTCGTATTCCTTATTTTTGACCTAAAAATTTTTTTGGGGGGGTTGACCCTCCGGGGGCTAGGGAGGTCAAACACGAATGCCAAAAATTTTTTTCAAATTTTTTTTTCAAAACCATCAAAAATGTAAAATTTATCACATATGACGAATTTTGATATATCGTTGGTGTAAAAAAACCTAATATTAAGCTTACAATAAGCTGTCAAAAAAGACGAATTTAAAATTTGGAAGCATTCCAAGCCCGTATGTTGGCAGCAGAAAACATTTAGATTATAAACTTTTCCAAAAGAAAAGCCTTAAAAGTTTATTTTTTCGAATTTCCAGATTATTTTGATAGAAAAACATATTTTAAAAGTTAAAATCCTACTACAAAATTGCTAAATATCGCAGCTAAAAAATGCTGGTTTTTAAGTGTTTTTTTACTAGCAAACATGTCTCCCCGTTTGTCAACACAAAAACAAATTTCTAATAATTATGTCTCTCAACTTTTGCCAATATCCCAATGTATTTTTTTAAAGTAATGCTATTTTTCGTGTAAAAGCGTTTGAATCCGCGATCTGGTCTGAATTGCGTCATTTTAATTAAAATAAAATAAAAAAAAAGTCAATAAAAATCATCAATTATGACGTAATAACAAAAATTGTATGACGTAAGAAAATATTTTGGAATTTTAACGAAAATTTATGTTGCGTTTTCATGGGGTTTTTGGACCATTTTCTAATATTTTAAATCAAAATAAACTTTAAAAAATTTAAAGCTAATTATTTAAAGTTTATTATTCTTGTAAAACTTTTTAATTTAATGGTTTGCTGCTGCCAGCATACGGGCTTGGAATCCTTCCAAATTTCAAATTCGTCATTTTGACAGCTTATTGTACACTTATTATTAGGTTTTTTTACACAAACAATATACCAAAATCCGTCATATGTGATAAATTTTACATTTTTGATGGTTTTGAAAAAAAAATTTTTAAAAAAGTTTTCGGCATTCGTGTTTGGTTCCCCCTAGCCCCAGGGGGGTCAACCCCCAAAAAAATTTTTAGGTCAAAAGTAAGGAATAAAAATTGGCGGACAATTAATTTATAACAATATGATCAATATCGTACACACTTCGAGCAGGAAGCAAAACAAAATATATAATTCGGACAGTGTATTAGCGTGGCAAAAATGCG